>AYEL01090189.1:0-18971 GCA_000484575.1 Olivierus martensii | reverse complement strand
CATATTCAATGAAAAGCTCGGACACGTATTCACTCATTTTTGATGTATTTTCACCATACGCAAGTGGATCAAAATCGGTGGGGGGTCAGCTTTGTCTTCCCCTTGTAAGTTCTTACTTAAATGAGATTATCTTTTGTTTGAGTTGACAATTTTCTGAGATAATTTACAAATGATAACATATAAGTTTGTAATTTTGAGAGAGTTGGCAATTATTTGTTATATAGAATGCTCCAAAATATTCCTTTTTGTTTTTATATATATTAATGCATATAAGAAATTTTAAGTATTATTTAGTCCCATTTATCTTGGATAACTGAGACTTCTGTATTATGAAATGCTGATACAAATATAAAAATTTCCAAATTCAAAAATTTTTTATAAAATATTGCACATTGCTTTAAAAAAAAAAAAACAAAAACACACCACATTTGAATAATTTTTTTTAATCTAAAAAAATTTAAATAATTAAATTTTTAGAATATTTCAAATCATGATTATTTACACTTAAAATTTTAACTATTTATAAATTATTACTTTGATAATCTTTCTTCGAAAAATTATATGGGGTATTTTATAAAAAGTGTGACGTATTTCTATTCAAAGAACAATTTTCTTTAATAAGAAAATTTCATAAGCTGCCCTTAGAACAAATTTAGGTATTAGCCTTCTGAATTTCATAATTCATTTTTTCAAAGATTTTTTATTTTTATTTTTTACTTTCATAAATACCTAATATATTTCCTAATATTAAAGAAAAAGAGAAGTATAAACAAATACCAGATAAATAGAAATCAAATGAAAATAAATGAATCAATTATTCAATGTCAAAAACATAATTTCCTACAGAATATAAATATTTTTATGAATGAAAAGCAGCATTATATTAATCAATTTATTTACACAAATTATTTTTTAATTATAATTGTAAAATAAAAACTAATACATGATCTACATAGATTATTTACAATGCATGAGATATGATTTTTATAATACAATGCACTTTTATTATTTAAATTCTATTATGTCATCATCAACAATATGTTAACTATCATTACAATAGTACCATAATCATTATTGCAATACTATTATATATATTGTTCAATAAAACTGCATTACTATATTATAAGATAAATTATAAAAATATTTTAAAATATATTTTCACTAAATCTTTCTTTAGCCATCAAATATCTAATGGTTTATTTTTATTTGAGTGCAAAGGGCTTAGTGATAATATAATTTGTTTATTATTTGAGTTGTTTTGATGATTATTATATTAATTTTAAATTATTTGCAGAATTGAATTTTTTACTAATGGTTTATTTTTATTTGAGTGCAAAGGGCTTAGTGATAATATAATTTGTTTATTATTAGAGTTGTTTTGATGATAATTATATTAATTTTAAATTATTTGCAGAATTGAATTTTTTTACACAAATTTGCAAAAATTGGAACTGTGACATTCAAATTATCATAAAAAAAAAGAAATTAATTATTTGCTATCAAACAAAAAATTTTGACATTGAATAATTATTTTTATAAGATGATCTCTATTATCATATTATTTTTTCAATTTATTGAAAAAATTTTTTTGCAGAAAAAAAATTCTTCAGTAAGTTCAAATACTGTAATCTTAACAAGTCATAAATATTTAAAAAGTACATTTGTTTTTAATATAAAATTCAGAAAGCTAATCTTTGTTTTTTGTTCTAAAGGGTACTGATAAAACTTCATTTACATTAATAATTAACAGAAAAAGACCAAAGATAATATGAAGTAGCTCTATATGAATTCATATATTTATATACTAATATAATAAAAATTTTAAAATTAAAAAAAAATATATATATATAATTTATTTACAGAAAAAACATTATACTAATTTACGTTTAATTTTTTTTTAACAAGTATTGCCTTATTGGAGTTTTAATAATACTTCATAAAATGAAATTATATGAAAATTATGATTATATGAAATTATATGAATAATTCACTTATTATTATTTTTTGAGCAATAACTTGTGACTTTAAATTTTTATACTTTTCCAAATATATTCCTTTTAGCCTTTAGTTTAGTTTTCTCACAAATTCTTATAATGAATTCTAACCTGATAATATTCTTTTAAAATTTATAAAACAGAATGATAACAAATTAATGACTTATTTAATGCAACTAATGAATAATATAGCAAATATTTTATTTAAAAATATTTAATTTTGATAAAGTTGCAATAAATCCTTACCAAATCATAGAATTCGCAATTTAAGGCAACTTCAATCTTTATGCTGCATATCAATACTGTCAATATCATTTAATGGGAATTGATTTTCAGTGTCAAATAAACTAGATGATAAATTTAAAGACATATTTTCTCCAATACATGAATCTAAATTTAACAATTCCACAGGATCTATGCCAAGATCTAAACTATCAATTTTTTCTGTTGCTTCAATAATATTACCTTCAGTAGTTAAATGATCACTACTAACTGGCATTTCTCCTAAACATTGTGTAGCAATTGCCAAAAAATCTTGAGTACTATTGACAATAAATGGCTCATTTTTTGCTGCTGAAGATCCACATGCTGTAGGAAGATTTATTCCAGAGTCTATACTTCCCGATGTAGTTGAAACTGGATTTGGATTATCTCTATGAGTATACATAGCACCACTACAATCAACCAATCTTGATTCAGTCACCTCTGTACCTATGTAGTTTAATATCATTTTAATAAAAAATAATTTCACTTCAATAATAATGAATGAATAAATTTTACATAATAAGTAAAATATTTATTTAATATCATTTTAATAAAAAATAATTTCACTTCAATAATAATGAATGAATAAATTTTACTTACTTCTATTATTACATTATACTGCCAGAGAGGACCTTCGAACCGATGGTGGCGGCTTAAAGAGGTTTGACTGTATTTATTTTATTCGGTAAAGTGTAAGCTATCGAAGCACTTAAACATTCATTTTTGTCAGTAGCGCTAAAATTTTGTAATAACTGATTTTAACAAAGAATGCATGCATACTGACTGTTTGCCCCTCACTATAGAGGCAAACAGTCAGCACTGTAGGGTGCAAATGGACATCCTCTTTTCTTAATCAGTAGTATCATTGAGAGAATATGGCAAACTGATTTTAACAAAGAATGCATGCATACTGACTGTTTGCCCCTCACTATAGAGGCAAACGGTCAGCACTGTAGGGTGCAAATGGACATCCTCTTTTCTTAATCACTAGTATCATTGAGAGAATATGGCCAACAAAATATGGATCATTTACATTTTCAGTTTTCTATAGGTAATGTATAATGTATTTTCAAATAATAGAGGTTTTTTTGCATACAATTTATACTATATTTATATAATGCACTGTATGCCTGGCCAATATTTTCTTTATTGAAGTTTAAAGAAGTTACAACAGGAATTTTTGCTATTTGGGTGTCTTTCCCTCTGGTGGCATCAAGTTTGTTAACTTCAACTTCCTCTTTCTTAAAAAATGTTTGTTGTTTTGACCGAACTTGAGAATCTCTACATTGGACCACACATTCCTTCTTAATGTGTTATTTCTTTAAGAATTTCAATTAACAATATTTGATTCTGTCGACTAGATTTGGATAACAACTGTATCATTCGTATCTGACATTTTTTTTCTATAACTAAGAGCTAGCTATCCAAACTATTAAAATTTTGTATTTGAAATTTTTATCAGCAAGTTAAATTGAAGTACATTATTTAAAATTATCATCAGAAAACATGAAAAAATTAATTCAGGAATGCTTCCTAAATTAAAGCGTTTACAAGGGATAGGGACGACAAATTGATCTATATATATATATTAGAAATCATTAAATATTTTCATTTTTAAAAAGATTTATCATTTTCCGATTGTTTTAAGCCTATTTTCCGAAGGAAAATGAAGGTTATAGGATCATCGTACTACTACTACTACTACTACTACTACTACTACTTTGTCTTCGTCCCCATTAATAATTTTTGAGCCGATTAAATTTTCGTTTTATCGGTGATATTCTGCCATTAAAAATAATTATTATACAATATTTCCAAAACAAAGGCTTAAAAAAAAAGAGAGATCCAAATGAAAACAAGGAATTTGAGGGAAAAAATTTTCGAAATGATTACAATGCGAAACTACATTCTGTTAACACAGTCGCATTCGATAGCATTAAACTTCATAAAAAATAGCCTATGAGAGAAAAACTTCAAAAGTTTGATCATATGCTATTTTTAAAATGTTTGATGTGAAATCGTGAGTTTCTTATTAAAATTCATAAAAGTATTATTTCAAAAGACAGACCTATTAAGAAACTATCTGCGAACTTTGCATATCTATGATTGAAACTGAGAGATTAAAAGTGATGCATCGAGATCGTCTTTATAGGTAGAACAACCTGAGCTATTGAAGATACAGACAATTATGGCTGAAAGTTGATTTACTTGTATTTAATTTTTCAATAAAAGAATCTGAATATGAAATTTCAATGTTTTTAGATAGATAAAACTCTCTCTCATCAATGTATAATTAAAAAAATCTCTATTAATAATTAGATTCAATTCTTATTTCTATATATTAAAACTATATATACTGTATATTAATTTCTATAAAGAGAGAATTTGTTTCGATTGTACATTGGCCTTTTTAAAGAATCATTTTTAAATTAATCCTTTTTGTTAATGAAATAATATAAATATGTGCAAAAAAGTATATAGAAACAAAATATTTATTAAAAAATTGCATTTATGAAATAAAATATGATAAACAATTTCATATGGAAATAATACATTTAATAAAACCTAATAATATCAATATTTTTAGTTTTGTCATTGATAGGATTCCAAATATGTCGATTTATCCAGTAGGGTGACGTTTGTAACATTTTTTGTACCGCAACATAGTTTCCAGATTCTTTTAAAAGCTCCAATCCCACTGCTGTCTGTCTTTTCCATTTAGTTCTGAAATAAAAGTTCGATTATCTTGATAAAAAATACCGTAATAAAATCGATTTTAATCGCTGATAATTTGTTTTAAATAGACTTATAAGTGATTTCTAATCATTAAAATGCCGAATTCTAAATAATATTTGATATGGGATACTAAACTTTTTTTCAACTCTTATTACACTGCTAAATTTAATATTTTAACAAAATTATACATTGAAAATCATTGATCTACATTAACGTTTTGCGTGTTTAATAACATAAACTGAAGTGAGAATATCGTGTTTTGAAGAATCGCTAGAAATAAAACTCTCGCATTTTATGATTATATAAACAAAAAAAAAACAAAAATCTAACCTTCTATTCTGAAACCAAGTCTTCACTTGTGTATCTGTCAAATTCAGTTTTCTAGCCAGATCCATTCTTTCTTGAACACTCAAATATTTCTGCAGTTGAAAACTTTTCTCTAATGTCTGAAGAGGGAAGAAAAAGTATACAAACGTAAATATTTTATCTACAGTTCTATAGTAAGATGGCACGTTTTGTAATACGAACGGAAAGCTTAAAAAAAAATATTTTACCGACCTGTAATTGTTGATTTGTAAACGCTGTTCTAGCTTTTCTCGGTTTTTTACATTTGAGAAAAGGCGCAGATTGTTTTTTACGTCTTCAAATTCTAAAGTAAACATAAAAAAAAAAAATTGCACTAAAGTTTGCGTAACGTACCGTATTTGAAGTGTTTCACTTACCGATTTTGTTTTCTGAATTGGTTGCTAAGATATCTTTAATAAGAAAAGACGAAGGTGGACTAGAAGCTGCGAAACATTCTTTGGTCCTCATCTTTTCTAAAACCATTCTTCAATTGGAGGGAAAGTACTTTGCGGCTATGACCTCTCTCCCTATTTCTTCTTTCCTATTGGCCAGAATAAATTTAAGATTTGTTTTTAGCATTTTAAAAACTTTTAACTGAAAACACATACGTATACCATCATATATTATTATTATTATTAAATATGCTAATAACTTTTAATCATAATGGATATAACATCGCCGCAAAATTCTGAACAAGGTTTTCTTATTTAAATTTACAATTTAAATAAATATAACATTAAAATATGTACTTAAGATGGACTATATTAAAATTTATTAAATTCTTATAAATAAAAATTAAATATTTGCTTTTGAGTATGTAAAGCAAACGTCATAAAGGTCGTTACTGTCAGCAGCTGTCGAGTCAAAAGTATTCTTTGTACAGGGAGGGTTTTAATCCACTTGATCGACTAAAGATCTGTATGCAAGACAGAGTCGATCTAGTGTCCCCAATTCCTATTCTTTGTTCGACAAACCCGAACCAAATCCTGTTTGAATAAACACAGCTTAGGATTATCAACTCCTTTTAAAATCACAATGGAGTCTGATAGATTTGACTTCCCTCCCATTGAATAAACTCGACTATGAACTGTATTCCAACCTGACTTGCACATCGGATATAAACTACTTTTAAATGTTTTACTGTAGCCATTCGATTATCATTGTTAGAATTCAAAATCCTTTTCCTCAGAAAATTTGAATTTATAGAAGTGGAAACAAATATTTGCTAAATCCCTATTAACATTCATGTATATAAAAAAAATAACTATAGAAAAGTAATTGTGCACTTTTTGAATATGTTCGCTATTTTAAAAATGATTAAAATATATTTTTCAGTCTGAAAAGGGATCCGAAGTTTGATAATGTGATTATCAATCTCTCGTAGTGGTATCTCTATCAAGAGGAAATCTGGGAAGTTTTAATGTCCTGCCATATATTGATGAAGTTGCAAGATTAATGAATCTCGTTTCAAGACAGACTTTAATAATTTTAGAAAAAATAAACTGAATTTTATAAAAACAATCCAAAAGTTATTACGAAACACCTTGCAAATTTGAATTCCCGTCATATTTAAATGTTTATAGCTGTAGAATTAAGAGGATGTATCGTTGAGGTCAACATTAATGCCAGTATATGTCTACAGAATTTCATGAAAATCTAGTGATTAGTTCAAAAGTTATTAACGGAAGAAAGAATAGAATGCCAGACAGAGTAACCACTTTACTTTGTTAATTTAGACGAAAAAATTGAACTAATAGAAATACAGTAAGGTTCCGCTTAACGCTGTTTCGATATAACGCGGTTTTTCCCCGAATTTTATATATTTTTTATTGATTCATTTTAACGCGGTTTTTCAAATCCTTATACTCACAAAAATCCAAAATCGCACGAATTTATTGCTTTGATACTCCTATGCCGTCTCTCAATACGTTTGATATAAATGCAGGCAGTGCATACAAAAATCTGCTGCGGAACTTGCAACGGATTTTCTCAAAACAAGTTTAGCCACCATTACGGAAATTTCGAATCAGTTTATACAAAATTATCCAAAGTTCAAAGGCAAGAAGAAGTGTCATGGATGCGATATCTTGTCATTGACATTTGCTTTCTGAACGAAAGAGGAAAAGGCAAACGACGTTACATGACTTCCTAACGACAAAAAAAAAATGTCAAATGAGCAAAATCGCACGAATTTATTGCTTTGATACTCCTATGCCGTCTCTCAATACGTTTGATATAAATGCAGGCAGTGCATACAAAAATCTGCTGCGGAATTTGCAACGGATTTTCTCAAAACAAGTTTAGCCACCATTACGGAAATTTCGAATCAGTTTATACAAAATTATCCAAAGTTCAAAGGCAAGAAGAAGTGTCATGGATGCGATATCTTGTCATTGACATTTGCTTTCTGAACGAAAGAGGAAAAGGCAAACGACGTTACATGACTTCCTAACGACAAAAAAAAAATGTCAAATGAGGAAGAATATTCCTCATCACCAACATAAATTATTTACTCGAATATTTTTGATTTTCATGAATAATTTATGAATACAAATCAATACGTATTAGCAATAAAAAATGCCTATAATTAATGTAATACAATAGTAATAATACATGCTACAAAATTAAATTAAAAAAAAATGTTACGTATATTTTTTTATTCACTATCCTGTTTCGCCTATTCCTATTATTTACGTATTAAGATGGCCTCGTTTAATGCTGTTTCGTTTAGCGCTTGACTTCCTTGGAACGTATCCCCCGAGTTAAACGGGGTCTTACTGTATAACAAAATAATCGAGGTTGTATTGTTTTTATAAGGACATTTATTAAATATGAAAATTATCAATAATAATATGGTCAGTTTTTTAAAAAAACGAAAACTTTCAAATGAGTGTAAATTTTTTTTAAATGTAAAAAAATAATTTCAAATATATTGAATTTTTAAATTTCGAAACCCTGTTTTTATAAGGACATTTATTAAATATGAAAATTATCAATAATAATATGGTCAGTTTTAAAAAAAAACGAAAACTTTCAAATGAGTAAAATTTTTTTAAATGTAAAAAAATAATTTCCAATATATTGAATTTTTAAATTTCGAAATTCATTATCTAGTAATGTGCCAGAATGAAATCTTGAGTGGCAAGAATTTCGATTCCGACTCGGAGGCGACTGCAAATATTCGAATTTTTGATGACGTCACGTAATTCTTGTAATGGAGAAGATCTATACTAATTATTGACAAATAAAAGTTTCAATTATAATTAATTAGTGCATATTTAGAACAAAAATAGGATTTATGAGAAGCAAAAAGTTCTTACTCTCATCATGCTGTATTCGTACTATAGATCTGTAAATATATACAATGATAGGTTACTGTCTTACTAATATATGCCTTTTTTGTTTTGACAGATCCTGTTTAACCAGAGTTAGAAGTGTGAGAGAAAAAGGTGTTATACTGGATAAAACTGATTATCGAGCCATGCACGGTTCCTTCATCTTCAAGGGTTAGGTTTAGTATTGTTAAGCCGCCATATCCTCATAGGATATACTTTATTTGGCGGCGGCCACTTGTAGAGCCCATGATGGGATTAACCGGATGGTTCAACAGGCCAGACCCAGACCGCTCCTGAAAAACTGGAGGTGTAGGACCCAGATTTGAACCCGGATCCTCCAAGGAGGTAAGCCACAGCTCTACCACGTGGCCATCCGGCCGACCATCTTCAAGGAAAACTACACAAATAATCCACGAAAAGATATCAGCTGCGTATGGCGAGGAATCCCCATTTTATGACTGTGAAACAATGGAAACGGAAATTCAAATGTGGTAGCACCAGCCTAAAGATGACTCAAGAGAAGGCCGTCCAGTAAGATCATGTTGTTTGTGTTTTGGGATAGCAAGTAACATATTGACAATTACAAAAAGTGTCGACAATAACAGGGACTACAGAAATTTGCTACAAAAATTATGGAACAGTATCAAGAAAAAAAGGATGCAGTTTGCTGTCAAAAGGTATGTTACTGGTAGCTGACAATGCACTCCAAACAGTCATTTTTCTGCACAGATATGGATATGAAACCTTGTCCCATCTCCTATTCTCCCGACCTGACATCTCCAGACTTCTTCCTGTTTCGATATGACAAAACATTTATGGGGAAGAAGTTTTTCGATGATGGGGAGGTCATTACTGCTGTGGAGAGTTAGTTTGCTTCCAAGTCTGCCGACTTCTTCAAAGATAGGTTATTTGAATAAGTTCCTTTGATGCTTATATTGTAAAGTCTTACTTTTCTTTTTGTAAGCTTGGTGGCTAAAGAGAATGCCCCTCTCCACTCAAAAAAAACTAAGGGAGCTGAAATAGGGGAAATGATATATTTATTTGAAAATTATTAAATAAATTAAAAATAAAGAGTGAAGCTTTTTAATTTATCTCAATGATTAAGTTAAAAAAAATCTTAAGAAATTTTGTGGATTTTGAGTGATCTCTCAAAACTGAATAATGCCACAGTACAACAGTAATTTACCTAAATTAAATTTTTGTATTGATGTATAGACAATATAAACTCCAGCAGGTATAGAATTACTCCTAGTTAAATTTTTGTAACTTTTAAATATACAATAGGCCCAAACTTAAACATTTTTGGGATGAATTAACTGTAGTCATATCTTGGTTTACATTGGTTTTTTGTTGATAATAATAGGGAAAAAATAAAAGTTACTAAAGATTGGGCTTCATAAGTGTAGAGCACAATGTAAGTATGCTGGTGTATCAATGTTGATGTCACTTGCTATATGGCTAGACACTGCATATTTACACTGAAGTTGATTTTTGTTCAACTTTCTATGCTGTGTACAAGAATACATTGATCATTCATCCAATTGAGATATGAGCTGGTTATTGAAAGTCAGTTGTTCTCTGAAATGATATATATCATGCATTGATGCAGTTTTTAGATTTTGAATTTTGCAAATGCAAAACCATGGCTTCATTCATAAAATATTGAATGTCATTGATAAATAAAGAAGTTCTTGAGTTTTGCTATCCATACTGAATCAGCTAACTTCAAGTGATGTCACACTAATTGGCCAATAGCTAAACGACATTGTTTATTTATGTTGCACCACTCTTTTGGTTTGAATATTGGCAATGCCTGACATTTTGTGAGAGACATGTTTATATGAGCAAATTTAAGCTTGTGAGACCCAGCATTAATGTCAAATTATGCAACTTAACGTATGTTAGTCAGTGATAATATTAAAAATTCATAAAATTTGTGAGAGACATGTTTATATGAGCAAATTTAAGCTTGTGAGACCCAGCATTAATGTCAGTTTATGCAACTTAACGTATGTTAGTCAGTGAAAATATTAAAAATTCATAAAAATTTTTAAATATCACCTAAAAACCAATAAAAAGGGGGAAAATCACATAATAATTAAAATATGCAAAATAATTTATATTATTATTTAGAAGCTTAAAAATATTATTAGTGACAATGGGGTTATTTATAGGGGATATAGATAGTTTTTTAGAGTTTATTCAATTTAAGTTGCAAGTCTTGGAATGAATTAATAATGCAATGTGAAGTGTGACTATATGTAAATCGAATTATGCTTAAATTCAATATACACAAATGGGCATAGTGATTTAAAGAAATTTATGAGCTACTTTAAGCATAGCTAAGGAAATCTAGGACTATAAGTAGTATTTAAAAAAAAAAATAGTTTATTGAATTTGCATAAAACAAATGAAAAATTCATTAAACACAAACTTACACAGGTTTAGAGAGAAGCAGATGTGTAGCTGCATAAGTCAAAGCATACTGTATTCAAATGAATAAACTTGAAACAAAAATAAAATATCCAAATTATAAATACATATAGACAAAAGGTCAGTCTTTTTAGGCAAAACAATGGGGTTATTTATAGGGGATATAGATAGTTTTTTAGAGTTTATTCAATTTAAGTTTCAAGTCTTGGAATGAATTAATAATGCAATGTGAAGTGTAACTATATGTAAATCCAATTATGCTTAAATTCAATATACACAAATGGGCATAGTGATTTAAAGAAATTTATGAGCTACTTTAAGCATAGCTAAGGAAATCTAGGACTATAAGTAGTATTTAAAAAAAAAAATAGTTTATTGAATTTGCATAAAACAAATGAAAAATTCATTAAACACAAACTTACACAGGTTTAGAGAGAAGCAGATGTGTAGCTGCATAAGTCAAAGCATACTGTATTCAAATGAATAAACTTGAAACAAAAATAAAATATCCAAATTATAAATACATATAAACAAAAGGTCAGTCTTTTTAGGCAGAAACATTTAATAAATTCTTGGATACAAATTAACTTGAGCACTTTCAGCTTTAATAAGTCCTCATCAGCAATTAGTATAGTTAGAATCAGTTTACTAAAGCTGAAAGCGTTTCAGTTAATTTGTATCCAAGATTAAACATTTTTGCTTAAAAAGACTGAGCTTGTGTATATGTGTGTATAAACAAAGGTAGAAAGTATGTCCAAATTATAAACTTCTGTGATTTTGGAGCATATGAAATAAGTCCTCATCAGCAATTAGTATAGTTAGAATCAGTTTACTAAAGCTGAAAGCGTTTAAGTTAATTTGTATCCAAGATTAAACATTTCTGCTTAAAAAGACTGAGCTTGTGTGTATGTGTGTATAAACAAAGGTAGAAAATATGTCCAAATTATAAACTTCTGTGATTTTGGAGCATATGTTATAATGCTTGAAATCATATGAATAGTATGTAGCATATTTCCAATTTCATGTTGAGATGTTCTCTGAAACACACGTACTTTTGGCCATATCGTTAAGTTTATCAGCTATGTAAAGTAAAATGATGCTTGTATTTATTTTTTGAAAAGAATATGATTGAGAATAATTATAATTCAGACTTTAGACAAATATGATGATGCCTTAAAATACTAATTTTGTTTATTTTCAATTTAATATAAAATATATTACAAATTAAAAATAAGTATAAATATTTTTTACAGTGCAAAAAAATTGAAATGAAATACAGTCCAATATTTTCATATTTTAAATAAAAAACATTTTAATTAAATCTGCATTTTATAATTATCTGACAATTGCATTTTCATTTTTAATAAAATTATCACCATCCAGTACTCCATTCATTTGGATTATTTGATTTATATATTATGAGGGAATTATTGAATCAAAAACTTTTTCTTGTTTTTAGAATACAAAAAATTTAATACTAAGCTTGAAGTTCAGTACTAAATTGATTTCATTTCATCTCTTTTCAATGTCACTTGTGAATTAGTTCTTATATAGAAATGCTTATCAGTATTACATTCATAAAATTCAAATACCAAAATATTTTTCGTTATTAAAATCAATTTAATTCATTTTTAAAAATGCTTTCATTTATTCCTGAAAATACAATTTCATCACCAGAAATACACCTTAAGAATATCTATATTAAAGTGATAATCTTTCAATTTGAAAAATTAGTTTTAAGTAATAAGATTGATCTAGTCTCTCTTACTAAGCTATCATTAGATCATCAATTTTGTGATGATAAAAACTTTTAGTCAAAAAGATACTATAGTGTTAGGATAGAAAAAGGAGTTAGTGTATCTTTAATATTGTGGACCTTATCAAAACTAAAAAAGATACAAAATTTATCCTGTGTACCCCAAAAAAAAATAATATTTTTTTGTTAATGATTTTGTTTATTCTATTTTTATTAAATCAACATATTACTTAAACTTTTCAAATTGAATACTTTAAAGCAATAGATTTTATATGTAGAAAGATATTGTTTCAAGTTTTCATTTTTGCAAAATTTTCATAAACCAATTATAACCATATAGATAAATTTTATTCAAATGATTTTAGTTGAATTAAATTTAAGGAAATAGTGATTAATATTTTCTTGCTAATAATTGATACACTTGGAAACAAACATCTAAAGATGACTTCAATTTTTAAAGTACAAACTGGTATGAAAATTCAACGTTATAATAACCAGCAATATTTTTCTGAGGGAAAAATTTCAATCTTAATATTTTTCTCTTTATAGATAAAAATGGTCATAAGATTCTATATTAATAGTCACTATTAGAACATATTTGAGAAATCTAAATATATGCCTTAATCAAATTTTCAATAATTATTGAAATTTGGATTCTGAATAATGAACTTTTTGAACTTTGATTCATTTTTAAAAGTATCTGATACTCATTCTGATATTTATAAATGCAAAAATGGAATTGTTTTTCATGCTTGCATACATGAAAACATGCAGATTAACAAATAATTTATATGCTCTTCTAGAAACACTACATAACTACACTATATATCTTATTTCAATGTATAATCCTAATGTTGTTGTACAATTTGTAAGTTTATAAATTGTAGACAATTTAAATACAGGTAGTCTTTGACTTATGACAAAGTTTAGTTTGAACTCTTCTGACAAAGTGAAAATGCCCAAAATTTATGGATTTCTCACTACTAACTATTTATAGGTATGCTGTGTAAGGTATGATAATTTACCAAGGTGATATATTATACATATTTGTATAATATTAATTAAGGTAATGTATAGTATCATACTAAACAAAGAATATAAAACTACAAGAACTAGACAAAAATAGTAATATATTATACATATTTGTATAATATTAATTAAGGTAATGTATAGTATCATACTAAACATAAAGAATATAAAACTACAAGAACTAGACAAAAAAAGGATACTTTCCCTATATCAGACCATGGGGTCAATGTTTTAAATTCATGGAACTGCATTGACTATTCACAGAATTTACTAACTACATTGTCATAAGTTGAGGACTACCTGTATTGTCTTTTTTTTGTTTTTTTAATTTACATAATCTTGATAAAGATAGAATCTGATCTAGAAAATTTTGTATTGTCTTTTTTTTTTGTTTTTTTAATTTACATAATCTTGATAAATTTTCTAGATCAGACTCTATCTTTATCATTTAAAAGGAACTAATTTTAGATGTTCTAATTGAAGATTTGTCCAAAAATAAATGCTGAACAATAAAACATCTATTTGTTCCAAAATCAAACCATGCACTATTCTTATACAAAAAGGCTGTTTTTATATCAATTTATTTCGTCAAAACATTCTTGTTATAACTGCTCTTTAAAATATAGAACTAATGCAATATATTTCACCACCATTTCAAATGTGTTTTGTGTGTGTAATATTTTCATTAAAAAAAATCTCTTTTTATTAGCAAAATATATCAATACAGTTTTGATCTAGAAAGTTTATAATACTAAGCTATAAAAAATTTTTAGGAAAATTAATGGTAACTTTTTAACTGTATACTGAATAAAATAAAATTGATTTTTTTTGCAGAAATTTTCATTATATTGAAAGGAATGGTAATGAACATTTCTACACACTTCAGGATTATCCTCAGACTGTTTCTAAAAAAGTAACACTTCTAAAATATTTTCAAAATTATATGAATGAACATCTGCTAAAAGCAGGTGAAAGCATTGCACCACGTGAGGGTGATGAAATTTCTCGTCTTCCACATTTACGTGCTTGGTTCCGAACAAGAAGTGCAATTGTTCTTCATCTTGCAAATGGCACTCTTCAGGTATAATTAGTCTTAAATTTCTTAGTCTTAAATGAGAATTTTATTTTTTAAATACTTTCAATATTTTTTTAGATAAACTTCTTTGATGATCATACCAAAATTATTTTGTGTCCTTTAATGGGAGCTGTTTCTTATATTGATGGTAAGAGAGATTTCAAAACTTATCGTTTAAATCTGATAGAGAAGTATGGCTGTACACGAGAATTAGCATCTAGGTTACGGTATGCTAAAACAATGACTGAAAGATTAATGACAACTAAATCTGGATCTGTCAAAGGAGGAGCATCCTAATCACTATTCCATAGTATTTATATCAGAAATTTCATTTTGAATATAATTGAAAGCAAACTATATATATAAATGTAACTGTTTGCTTTTATATAGTAGTATTTCCCATACTGGCCTCTAGAAATAATAGTAATGCATTTTGTACGAAAATATTTTTCTACATCTTTTGATTACTGATTTTAATCTTATATCCACAAAGAAACTTTTTAAAAATAAAATGTAAATAATCATGTAAATTGAATTTTTTTAGTCACTGCATATGTTATGAGGATGTATTATTTTAAGTAAAAGATAATTTTAAATACTTTATGTCCAAGGTAAATAATTTACATGAAAAACAATTCCAAGCAAAAAATAAAGGCAAAAATAACAAATTACTAATTTTGTTCTTGGGTTGTGCCAAGTAATATAATTATTGGGAATTGGAATCAACTGAGAAAGTTTTGTTGAAAAGTCTGTTTTATCTATTGTGGGATAATCCTTGGATATTTCTTCGCTAATGGTTCTAGCTGCAACCCAGTAGAGAATTGGACTGGAAGAGGCCAACAGTCTGGTGATTACCTATAAATATAAAATAGAAATATTTAATTCAATTTATCATGTTTACATAAAAATTTTTTTGAAATATTCTAATTTGTTTTTGTTAATTTTTAAAGTTTATCATAGATACCAATTTTAAATGCATTGACTATTATCTACTTTTGAGAACAGGTTTTCAAATGTCTTCATTCTTTAATAATTGTAAATTAAAGGATTTTGTCATAAAACAAATTGTATTTAAATATTTTAGAGTAAATATTAAAAATTTTATTAACTCTTGAATTATTGTGTATGATTTTATTATTTATTATTTGAAACAATGTTTTACTTTCTTCAAACAAAACAATTTTTGAAATATTTTTCCAGCAATAATTATTAATGTTAAATTAAAATAACTCAAAACATAGTATACAATGGATTATAATTTTGTGTTACAACAAAGGTTCTGTCTTGCTCTGACAAAAACTTGATAAAAATGTGTTAAATTAAAATAACTCAAAACATAGTATACAATGGATTATAATTTTGTGTTACAACAAGGGTTCTGTCTTGCTGACAAAAACTTGATAACATTTTTATCAATACCATGTTGTAATATGATTATATCTCCTCTCTTTCCTGTACTATATATGCAATCCCCATTCTTATAACCTAAATAGATTCTAAATCAAACTTTTTTCTTTTTGAGTGCAATATTAAAAATAATGGTTTTGTTCCTATCAATTCATTTTATATATTAAAAATGGAAGAAAAATTTTAATGATGATGATTATGCATTTACAATACTGATTTTATCTAAAAGCAAATATTCAGTATGAAAGAAAGCTACAGAAAATATATATGAAAGATCTTTAAAAAAAATGCACAAAATAACTACCAAATATATTGCTTAAATTGAATGCAATGCTTTTTAAGTTTGTTTAAATTTTGGGATAACGAAGAGAACACTCAAAATCAGATCATAATTTGAGAATATCGAGGCTTGTTTTTCTACTGATGATCAATTAACTCTGCAAAAGAGCCATCAATTACATTTTCTGCTTTTATGAATAAATCAGCTAATATTTAACTTTAAAAATTTATATTATTAATTAGGTTTAAACTATTCAGTTTTCTATAATTCTGTAAAAAATTTTTTATATTTGCTTATTTTGCAAAAGTATTAGTTCAAAGATTAAATTAATCTTTTTTGTGATTGTTTAGCTATTGAATCAAGTAATTACTAAGAGCCATCAATTACATTTTCTGCTTTTATGAATAAATCAGCTAATATTTAACTTTAAACCTAATTAATAATATAAATTTTTAAACTATTCAGTTTTCTATAATTCTGTAAAAAATTTTTTATATTTGCTTATTTTGCAAAAGTATTAGTTCAAAGATTAATTTAATCTTTTTTGTGATAGTAATTACTTGATTCAATAGCTAAACAATTTTTAGATAGTTACATACCTTTAAATAAATAAATCATCATTGATAAAATTCTGATCATATTTTGAGCTAGAGTATATAAAAAACCATGCGTTATGCAAATTTTGATAAATGAAATTCTGTCAATATAAAATAAGGAGTTATTAGGTGTGTTTTAAAAAAATTTTTGTTTTTCAGTATAAATTCAGTCTAAAAATATTTCCACTCAGTAAATTAGCTATAATCTTCACTAATTTGTTCTATATAGTAGTTATAGTTAGTAGTTATATAGTTATAGTTAGTAGTTATATATATAGTTTTTAATATAGTTTATAGTTTTTAATCAATACAAGCTACAAAATAGTCGAGACAAAAATTTCATAAAAATGAATGGCAATAATGTATACTGCAAGTACCTATTTAAATGGTGGATAATGGTTTTTATAATTGTTTTTTTTTTTTTTTTTTTTTTTTTTTTTTTTTTTTTTTTTTTGAAATCAAAATTCAGCAATTAAAAAATACTATATTTTAATAGACAAAAATATATAGATAGTATAAAAATATTAGGTCTTTTATAATTTGTCATGCAAAAAATTCATTTTTGCTTGAAATTTTGGAAATTAAACTTCTCAACATATAATTGAAACTATATATGATAAGCTAAAAAAATTAAGGGGGAGAAAAAAATTCCACATACAAGGTTCACTCACAAAAATTTTTTTATGGAAATTGCTTTATCATCAGAGGCTAGTATTTTTAATAAGAATCAAACAAATATATCTGCAATAATGCAATTTGGGCAACTTAGATTGCAATATAGGTATTTCTTTGTTTACAAGTTCTCAATTAATTACCAGGCTTGCCAGTTTTTCATATATGAAACATCAAAAATAAACATTGTTTAGCATTTACTTTTTTGCATTCATAAATAGGAATTTCAAATTACATATATAGTTATATAATAAAGTGTGAGTGAGTTCGTAGCAGAAAGTACAGTCGGTTGCAGAAAGATCCAAACATCGTTCACAGGGGTAGCATAAGAGGTAGTATGGATTACAAAGTCTGGAAATTCCAGGCACAGTTACGGAGAAGTAAATGGACTCTTCTTGTTGCGGAGGAAACGGGACGGGTAGATTTCAGAGATGCGAAAATTTCAATGACGTAATTGACATGATTAAGTGCTGTTATGCGATGTTTGCTGTATTCTTCCAGCACTTTCATTTTACAAAACATTGAAAGACAATTTTAGTTTTGAATATTCTCCTTATAACTTGTAAGAACATAGTATTGAATTTCATTTCAAACTAGATTAAATTATATCGAACTTTGTATAAATTTAATAATAAAACATAAATAAGTCATCTAAATATATATGTCCCTGGAGTGATGTAAACTTTCAAAATTTAATTGTTTGTTCGCAATTCGTCGAATAATTAAAACCGACAGAGAAATGAAATGTTTATATGCTGATAACGTTTAAAACTCTCATTTACTATATATTTAGTCGCCTAAAATTTATTATTTATTGTAACATAAACTGATTTTGAAATATTTAACGTTTAATTTAATTAATTTCCAGGTAGATTTGGCCTATTAATTTTTTATACGCATCAGTGTTTGCCAGATATCAAGTAGTGACATGTTATATATGTTTTGTTTGTCTACAATATATACAGGACAACCTTTCCAGACAAGACCTTTGGAAATTATGTAAAATATTTATCCAGTCAGACAGAACTGTTAAAGTAACCGAGATCTTT
>AYEL01090188.1:0-29423 GCA_000484575.1 Olivierus martensii | reverse complement strand
AGACCTTCAACAGTTCACTAGTTTTTAGTTTCTTAAAGATGATTTCTAGATGATTATTATTTTAAATTCTGCCAACAAGTCTGATTCTATTGTTTGTTTGTGTTATATATTACTTGATACCTGCAAGTGGTGTGACATACAGTTTTGGATTCCATTAGAAGAAGAAAAAAGTCTATCTGAGATCCTACAATTCATATAGACAATAAATCAGCAAGTGCGTATCACTGTTCGTTCGCCATCAAAAGGCAAAATCAAATCTCATCTGTATAATAATTGTTGAATCTTTAAGCTTCTAATCAGTGTTTACGAGTTCGTTTTGTAGCAAATATAATAAATAAATGATATTTTCCATATTTTTAGGACATTTTAAATGAGTTTTATCTGCATTTTTAATATTTACTATGGTTGTGGGAAGGAGCCAGAATGAATTAATCAATTTTCAGTTAAATCCTAGGGGGAATCGTGCTTTGGATAACGATGGTTCCACTGGAATGGATTACCGTCGTTAACCAAGGTACCACTCCAGAATGAATTAATCAATTTTCAGTTAAATCCTAGGGGGAATCGTGCTTTGGATAACGACAGTTTTTGTTAACGATGGTTCCACTGGAATGGATTACTGTCGTTAACCAAGGTACCATTGTATATGGAAAATAAACATTAAAATATATATAGAAAATATATACAGCATGGAAAAATATATACAGGGTGATTCAAAAAGATTGTGCCAAAATTTACAGACATGTAGGGGATAAAATTCTGAGTAAAAAAGTCTAGTCACGTTTTTTTGATTTGAGGCTGCATTTAAAAAATATTGTATATATTTTAATGTTTATTTTCCATATATATATATAATGTAACTTTTAAATTTTTAAAATGTATTCTAATGATTATTCTTATTCAAAAAACTACTACTGATGATGGCTTTATTAAGCTGAAAGTTCTACAGAAATAAAAATTTAATTTTTTTTCACGTTTGAGCTGTCAAATTATTTTACTGCTTATATACTTATTTGTCAAAGAATTTTTATCCTTTATTTGTCATATAAATGTTAATAATTTCATTAAAATCAAGCAAATTATTATAATAAAGACCATGTTTTCATTTCTTTAGTTAGATAAATCACTGTTTCATTATAAACTACTGATTTTGCTGACCTTTATGATTAAATTTCATTGAGAACATTTTTAACATTATTTAACAATTTTATTATGTCTATAGGAATAAAAAAATCCCGATAATGCATTTCCCCCAAGTACGCCCTTACCCCACTCCGCCTTATTAATTAACAATGCTTGTTTTCAGAATACTAGAATCCCTTTTTACTCTTCTTCTTCTTCTCTTCTAAAAATTTTCACACCTGGTGTCAGGACAAACGTAATTTGATTGAAAATTGTAACAAGACCCCGACCCCACATTTTGCAATCATTTCGTCCGAAATTGATGGCTATCTGACGCGCTGTTCATGGATGTCTGCACACTGTTTTTAAACTCTCTGCATCATTTTCTCACATTTTTGATGTCCATACACTGTTGTCCATAAACTTCACATAACTGTCAATGAATTTCTATAGGCATAGTGTCCTTAGCACACAAAAAACGAATCACAGAATGTAATTCACACCTGGTGGTAGCGGCGAGTGGAAGCTCCATCGTGAACAGCTACAAAACGAAGACTAAGCATCACAGACAGCTCGGAGTGGTGGGGATTTTAGGCAGAAAACCAATCTACACGCCAGTGTTGCCAGATCTTGCGTTAAAGCATTCCTCGCAACTACAAGCGCCTTGGAAACCTTATTTTACGGACAACCCTCGTATTACAATCTTTAATGCAATTATATGTTATTAATTCTAAGGATTCTACATTAAATAGTAACTTTTTGAAAGCACAGATGAAATGTGAAGCAGTAGGATTTTCACAATTGCCTCCCTGTTGACGAATAGAACAAAAAAAATTTTCAATACAGTCTTGGTTAAGTCTCCTAGTAAACAAAAAAGAAAAGCCATATGAATTATGAAGAGTTTCCAATAAACTCAGGATTTCATTTAGAAATGTAGGTCTATTCACCGTTCTGAATCTTTCCGAAAAAGAAAGAAACTTTTTCCTGCTTTCTGTCCACAATTGTTTTGGCAATTTACAGCAGAACACCACCTGTAGCCTCCCATATTCTTTAACTGTAACCTTACACTTAATAAATCAAAGATTAAGTAGTAACAAACGTTTACAAACTGCTCTCACTGTATATCCAAGCACAGAATGATTACAAAAATGATTTCTCAAAGCAGCGAAGTAGTGCATGCGCATAAAAACGGAGCTACGCCGAAACGGTAAAATTTCGCCTCTATATGTTATTTACTCTGTGATCCAGGCTTGTTCCATGACATCCAAGTTTGCTTGTTCCCAGAAGCTCGCCTGTAATCGACGTCTTCGATTATCTTCCAAGCCATTTCTTGAAAGCCAAAATTAAGTAAACTAAGCTCATTCATTCTGCCTCCTCCATCTTCAGACCTGTTGGCCCGGTACCTGTCCATACCTGGCTAACCCGATGCTCAGAGCGAAAGTTTGCACTGCCAATTCAGCCACCTGCCTTTGGTCTGGTATAGGATGATTATCTCCTACTTCGATTTCATCATCCTTCTGTGTGTTCATCTGTTGGTGTTTGTGTCTGTGAAGGACTAAAGACTGTTAAATTTAAGGACTAGAGACTGATTTCAAGAAAATTTCCATGGTTCGATTATCGAGAAGTTCACCTCTTGAACAAGTGTATTTATTTCTAATGCTTAGATTTATGCAAGGCATAAATCTAAGCATTAGAAATAAATACACTTGTTTGCTTGTTAAACACTTGTTTGCATATTTTTATGGGCTGACCTTTGTACAATTTCAATGGATTCTTTTATCTTAGGCCTTTAAGTCTGTGTCATTTTATGACTTGAATTCATTCTTGAATTTTGTTTTTTTGTATTAAATTTCTATAATATACATATTATTCAATTTGCTTATTTATTTTAATTATAAATAATGTCATTTATCTTTGTTTTAAAAAGCTTTTTCTTCAAGTTTAGTTTAATATCGTATTCTGATCATGGCACCTGACTTTTTTTGAATTTTTGGAATTTTTGAATTTAAAAATCTGTATTTTTTTTGTTATTAATGATGTTTTTTGTAAGCTGATGATGATTTTAGGTAGCAAATGAAAAACTTTGGATTTAAACTGTTGTTTAGTGGGTTTATTTATTTATTTATTTATTACTCTATTCTTATTGCAGTTGGATGTTTTGACAAATAAACTTCAGAGATTCAACTCTCATTTTTTTATCATTTGTTAAATATTATTATAGATGATGATAAATAACTAATGTCCTAATTTAAAATATAAATATATATTATCATTACAGCAATACCTCGCATAGTCTGGTTAATTGGTTCCTCTTTCTTACTGACTATTTGAGGTACGTAACCTTAATGGGAAAAAAAATTATAATTGATTCCAAGAAATTTTCGATTTGCTCATGTTTTTTTAAGTTGTAAATTCTTACATTAATAATTATTTCATACGCATTAAACATTAAAACCTTTTATATTACATTAGTAATTATTTTCATATGCATTAAACATTAAAATCTTTTATAAAGATTTATAATAGAAGGGGACAGAAAGTGGATCCGAGCCCATAAAGACAAATAGTAAAGAGGGCTCACCCAGCAGGTGAACATATTCGCTTTCTCCAAGTCGGCCGCTCGACACCATTACAAACCCAGAGCAGCGATCTGCGTAAAGGCAGATTCCCACTTGAATTGGGTCACCGCGGGCTGATGAGTCACAAATGCCGATATGCCCAGCATTCGTTCCCATTCAATAATTCAATTAAGTGTTTGCAGTAAACAACTGACGACATATTCACTTGAGAAGCAGGCACTATAACAAACGTTGTTCAGATAAATTTGGCAACACTGGAGCAGCCGCCTGCTTGTCTCAGCTCGTCATAGTGGCTATTCGAGTCATATATAGGTAGTAAGTAGCAAGCACACTTACATTTCATATTTATTCTAAAAAATAAAGTAAATTAAAATTTTTTATTAACAATTACAATCCGGACTATAGTGACACCCAGACTATTTGAAATCGGACTATTCGAGTTATTGCTGTATTTTACTAATAAATTAATTTTATTTTATTATTATGGCACTTATCAAGGAAAGATGCTACATTTATTTTATTCTGTTTGAATGTAAATTCTTATGAAAATATCCATCCAAAATTATTCTTTTATAATGTTTTGATTAAACCAGTTAATTATCATCAGCTCACGAAACATCAATACAAAAACATAATAGTGCATACAAAAAAATAAAACATTTGTTCCAATGATTCTCAAATAATAATAATAATAATAATAATAATAATAATAATAATAATAATTTGCATTTTTCATTCAGAAGAACCTGACTTGCTAAAACATTAAATTTAAAAATCAAAGAAAGATTTAAATAAATGGGTTTTTTTAAACTAACATAATCACATACTAATCATAACATAAGTATAATCATATAAGTATTTATTATATTAATTAATATTTTGTAATGTATATTGGTTTGGCTGTCAATATAAAAGCATTAAATGCCATTCTACATACTTATATAAAAGCAACCAATAAGCCAAATGAGTAAGAAAAATCGTTTAAACAAAAACGTTTTTGGCTATCCACATAGCCTGCCTCAGTTGCAATACACAGATCAGAGAAGTTGGTGTATTACAACTGAGGCAGGCTACGTGGATAGCCGAAAACGTTTTCGATTAAACGGTTTTTCTTACTCATTTGGCTTATTGGTTGCTTTTATTTAATAACTAAAGTAAGAAGTTTACATTATTCGTTACAAACATATACATATATATTCATGCCTTTGTTATATGGTCAATTTGTTACTCATTTATCACACAACAGACCATTCTTCAATATCTTACAAAACTTTACAATTTTAGCATTAATAATGTATACAGGAGTTGCTTTAACCACAATCATGCTTTTTATTTTTGATGATTCTATACTTATTGTTATCACTGACAGACATACTGGCATTCAATAGTTCTAGAGCTATCTGCAATAAATTAAATTTTAAGAGAGTAAACCAGAAATTTGTAATAAAAACAGTTTCTTTGAAATGCAATAGCATAGTTCTATCCATAATTGCTTTAGCATAATAACACTTAAAATAATGAGTTTTAATCAATCAATTAGAAAATCTGTTTATTATATCTTTTTATTTTAGTCCATAATATAGAATGCTGGAGTTTTTACATTAATTTAATAATAAAAACAAGCATACTCTTTCAAATTTTATCATAAATCTAAGAGGATTCCTCTTAAATTTATCATATTTTCACATATGACTGAAATCAGATAGAGTTCCCTCTATATTTATTATATATTGCAGGGTCCCCTCTCAAATTTAACATATTTTTGTATCATGATAGAGCACCATGCAATTCCTATCATATATTAATATATTCAAAATCAGATAATGTCCTTCTTTAAATTTACATATTTTCCCTTCTCCTTACTTTATCTTGTATTTTCTTCATTTGTATTTTCTTTTGTAATGTAATGTGTAGCCATATATCTGAAATATGCATGAAATGCTGCTTTTTTATAGGATATTGGATCATCAGACCAATTTGGAATTAATATCCTATTCACTGTAAGTTTTTGGTATAAAAAAATAAAGGAAACTAATACACTGCCTACACAAGTTACAAAACATAAAACTCAGCACTCAGGCAGGGATGAGAATAATTACAACACACAGTATCTAAATAGCAGTAGCGCTTTCTATTTTTAATAGAAAATTCTTCTCAGCTACTTACAGAACAGAACACCAAAAAATATACGTTCATCGTACGCAAACCAAATACATAATATTTTTTAAACAGGTTGCTATGGTAACAATAAATAAAAGTTTTATCATACAGTAGAACATATAGGACTCAGTAATAACATAATTATACATAAGTGTAATTAAAGTAAAAAATTAATATATACTAAAAATGTCCATTAAGAAAGAATAAAATTAAAGAATAAACAATAGATGTAATCTTGCTGGAAAGAATGTCTAAAAACAAGGTTTTTTGTTATTCATAAAGCACTTCCAGGAATTACTAACAGTTGTAGGGTCTACTTTATTAATAGGTTGCACGATGTCATTATGCTTATTATAGATTGTGATAGCTTTATTATAGATTGTGATAGCTTCTGCAACTTTACTGTAAAGTTGCAGAAGCTATCACAATCTATAATAAGCATAATGACATCGTGCAACCTATTAATAAAGTAGACCCTACAACTGTTAGTAATTCCTGGAAGTGCTTTATGAATAACAAAAAACCTTGTTTTTAGACATTCTTTCCAGCAAGATTACATCTATTGTTTATTCTTTAATTTTATTCTTTCTTAATGGACATTTTTAGTATATATTAATTTTTTACTTTAATTAAACTTATGTATAATTATGTTATTATTGAGTCCTATGTTTTACTGTATGATAAAACTTTTATTTATTGTTACCATAGTAACCTGTTTAAAAAATATTATGTATTCGGTTTGCGTTCGATGAACGTATATTTTTTGGTATTCTGTTCTATAAGCAGCTGAGGAGGATTTTCTATTAAAAATCGAAAGCGCTACTGCTATTTAGATACTGTGTGTTGTAATTATTCTCATCCCTGCCTGATTGCTGAGTTTTATGTTTTGTTTTCGGTATATACTTGTGCTATAAAATTCATGACAATTTATGAAGAAAATACAAGATAAAGTAATAAAAGTCATATCCATACAAGAACATAGGCAGTCAGACTAAAATGAAGAGAATGAAAGAAATTCCTTATAAGATAAATTAGTAACTAGAGTCCCTATGATGAAGCCCTATGAAAGATACTATATGATTACTTAATATTAACTGCTTACACTCTTACTACTATATTTTTGCTTTTGTCTTTGGATATAGATACCATATAATTTATCATTTGGGACATTTTCAAACATCATTTGGGAATATTTAGCAAGAAAATGTTAAATACTCCCAAATGATATTTACTTCCATATTTTCATGTTTCATCATTGATTAATCAATTTTTTATTGGTTATGAATCTGAAACAAAATTCAAAATGCATTCAAGATATAAAATCTACACATTATTGTGATATAAATACAAAATCGGCCATTTAAATGTGAAATAATATTTTTTAATGTGATTTTAAAATTTTCAATAAATCTCATTTCTTTAGTATTTTTACACCACTAGAATTTCATGTAATCTAACTGCTTTCACAATCTGTCCCAAATAGATTGCATTGTTAGTTTTCTTCTAGATATTTCCATTTTGAATTATATGGATTTCAAAATAAATATCACTTTCTTTTTTTTTTATATAGACAATAATAAACGAATTTAACAGCACTTTTGAGCAGTCCAAAAAAGTCTTTTATTCCATCAAAATTTAACTTAGAGGAACGTTTTCGGCCACCTTTCAAAGGCCATTATCAACTCACAGATTGTTTTTTAAATTTTAACAATGTACGTTAAGGAACAACTGAGTTTTTTTGGACTGCTCAAAAGTGCTGTTAAATTCGTTTATTATTGTTTAACCTTAAAGAGCAGCTTGATATTATTCTATTTCATATATAGACAATAGATGCAAGCTCAGTTTTTTAGGTAGAACTATTTATTTATATTTATAAACAAACTAGAGACTTTTGGCTTGATTTAGCTCTCTTTAGTTGATTTTAGTTTATATAAACAAACAGTTGAAGAAGGCTTAATCAAGCGAAAAACATTCTAGTTTGTTTATAAATGTAAATAAATAGTTCTACCTAAAAGACTGAACTTCCATCTATTGTCTATAAATGGATTTTAGTAGTAATAATGGAAAATTCTTTTTATAATTTCAAATCTTTCAAATTCTAGTATAATGTCAGTATAAATATAGGCATTTGGATAAGATGCCAAATTATTGCAGAGATACATTATGATAAGATAAAGCAAGACAAGGAAGCTAGGTGTGTTTTTCCATATTACATCCACTCATATTTCCCAACAGTTGGTAGTTTACATTTTTATCAAATTAATTCTCCAATAATCAATACATACTGATATGCAAATAACTTTAATTTTATTGGAAGAGATAGAAGGCATATTCATATATTTAACACTTTGAAAAGTGAAGGTAAAAGTGAAAAATGTATAGGAAAGCATGAGAAAAGAGGGAAAGGATCCTGCCAGAAGTATGGCAGGCCATTAGAGAAAAGTAAGAAATGACTAAAGGATCCCCTCATAACATGTAGGTAAAGTGAATGAATTCTGTATCCCATGTACAGGGGAATCATGCACATAACTGAGAAATAATACCAATTTGATGCATAATTCTTTAGTAAAGTTTTTATGTATAGTTTCAGTCACTTTCCTCATCATACAGATATGTTAAATTCTAATCTTTATTTTTTTATTTTGATGGACATAATTCATTTATTCATATAATCTTTTTGCATTATTTTGTTAAGTTTTAATATTATGTTGTACCATTTCCTTGATAAATGTGATACACAAGGATATACTGTCAATATTTTCACCATATATATTTGTGTATAATCCAACCCAATTTCAGTTTGAGAATCGGTAAAAATATGAAACAGAAAAGTAAGAATAAAGTTGGAGATTGGTAAACACAAATAAGCTGATCTCCAACTTTCAAGTGTTAGAACAATATGATATTCATTGAAATAAATCAATAAGATCTTTTATAATTTAAAAAATTTTCCAAATCCAGTTTATTATATAAATAACTAACACCACTTAGACAAAATGCCAGACTTACAGTATTGCACCATTACCATGCAATGCAATACAAAGAAGAAGCTGAATAAAAAACAGAATGCGATTGTGTCATGATGCATCTGTCATGTTTTTCTACAAAGTAGGATTTTATTGAAATGTTTTTTCAGTACAAAATGTCAAATATTAAAATCTTTTATCGTTTCTGAATCTCAACAAAAATATTTAGCAAAAACAATAAAAAGAATCAAAATCAAAACACACAATGGAAATTTTTTTTACAACTAACAGGAGTAGAAAGTTGATTAGTAAACATGCAATCATCAGAAGCACAAATCTGATATCCAAAACTAGCTGAAAAATAATTATCCAGAATATTTTAAATGATCAGAACTATCTGAAAATGCACATATTGCTGATTGGAAAACATCAGAGATCATTATATTTCCATTTAATAGTACATGCATTAGTGGCAGCCATACTTATTCGTTAAAAAAGATTGATCTATATGTTCCCCATCTTATTTGTGAAACACTGTAAATTAATATTTTTGAATTTATTTAAATATGAACATTCACATACATCCACACATTTTAATAATATAATCAAGAAGAAATAGATATTTTTAGAAATAAATATGGCACATCCAGTCATTATCATAAGATGCACTACTAGTGCAAATAAGATTCAATGCAACTGCTTCATATGTTTTTGATCATATTTGTGCAATATCCAATATTTAAATATCTACTGAATTATTAATTTATGTACAGTCATGTATATCTACATTTTTTTAATGAAAAAATCAAAAAAAATCAGTAAGATGATGATCTTAGGAATAAATATAGTAGAACATGCCCCTGGTATGAAGGCATGACAGGAATGCAGCATGACTGAGTCAATGAATCTTATGATCTTTCAGAAACTTTTCCAATTTTTGATTGGCTTATATAGTAGTAGTAGTAGTAGTAGTAAGTAGTAGTAGTAGTAGTAGTAGTAGTAGTAGTAGTAGTAGTAGTACAACGCCTATTTCAGCCCAAGCACTGCGACCAACAATGGTCTATTGTGCACCGGCCTATATATAAGCAGACTCCCTTCTTCAAAAATTTTTTCTGGGAAAAATTCTTGGCTTGTATATGAATATATATGTATATACATATTCTATATAAATATAGTGAAATATGACTGTAAAAAAGTGAAGGAATAAATTTTATTTTGAATAATAAATTTTTTCAACATTGCTAATTTATATTAAATATATATTTTATTCGTATATTAAACCATTTTCAGTTTGAGGCAGCAGTGAAAAAGTGGCCTAACATAATACAGTCTGAAATTAAAAAATTATAGATTGAAATTTTACTGAAAGATATTAATCAGTAGGATAAAATGACTAATATGTTAATATTTTGTGAAAATATATGAGACATTTTTTGATAAATCATCAAAATAATTATTCCTCAAATACTTTCAATGTGCTTTTTTTTTACAAGTTATGCCACTATTACACACACTGCTTCATTTAATGATAATTTAAAACATCTTGTAATATTTTTGAAATTTTTTAGAATGAATCTGACTCATGAATCATATCAAGGATTATGTATCAATCAAGGATCAAAAACAAATAAATTAAAATTCTATTTAATTATTTATGGCTCTCTAGTAGTAATAAATTCAATTTTTACCCTCTTGAGAGCATTCTTATATGCTTATTCTGGAATATGTGCAGCTGTTATTGTTCATAGAAAACTGCTGAATAGTATACTTAAGGTAATTTGTTTTACATTATGAAATTGTTTAATATGGATATCTCTCATTTAATATGATTAATACATGTTAAAAGAATTTTATATATTGATGCCAAAAAAACTCAATGACAGATAAGCATATTTGGCTAGAATTTTTTGTAAATACAGTAGAGTCCTGATTATCTGAGTTAATTTGGATTAAGGGTACCTCAGATAATCAAAAACTTGGATAACATGGAAAGTTTGATAAATTATTGTTAAATAAACTGAATTTAATATATTAATGAGATGGTATATACCAGCAAAAATCACTCTGTGATCGACGGGTCAATCATGGAATGATTTTTGGTTGATCTCTTGTTTATTCCTCTCAAGTTGTTTCCTCCTTACAAATTTAATTAAAACTGAAAATATAATAATTTATTTACCGGTATCATTATTTTGTATTATTTTTTAATTATCTTTAAGTGTATCGCTATTATTTGTTTATTTTTCATTAAAATTGTGAAATCACTAATTTTCTTATCATCAGTATACACATAAAAAGTTTCCAATATTAACTGATATTGCACAAAAAATTCTCGTGTTTCAGATCGACATACTTGTCAGAATCTACTTTTTCAAATATGAACATAAAAAAAATCAAGAAACCAAATTACAAATGATCATTTGGCTGATTGTCTGCGATTGGCCACTTTCTCATATCAACCTGATGATGAAAATATTGCCCACTCCAAACAATGCCAAATTTCACATTGACTTTTTTTTTTTAATCAACTAGCATTTCCTGTAACTTATGAGTCTGTAATCAATCTGTTGTTTTTTTCTAACTTTGGTTTTCTAAAATAGAGAAATAAATATTTTATTCCAATATATTTGTTTTATTTGTTGAATTAAAAGTGATAAATAAATTTTTATATACACAAATAAAGTTTTTAGGGCTGGGAGAGTGGTTCCCCCGAAGTGAATGAATGCACTTAACTGCATAGCGTCATCAGATATCAGGTTGAGGGAATGTGAATGTGATCTTTAGAAAAGAGTAGATCTCAGAATAACTTAGTATAGAAAAGTAGCTTGTATAGTAAAAAAGGTTGAATACCACTGGTATATATACTCTGTTTTCAGGTTAGATCTTTTTTTGAATATAATGACTTTTATTATATAATTTAAAAATGAATTGTTGTTCACTTCATGTTGATTTAAAAATTAAAATAAAATTAAAAGTTTTTATATTGTATAATTTAAAACATTTTAAGTTTTATTTACAATTGTTTTATTATAAAAATTACAAAAATTAAAAAAATTTAACATGAAATGAATTGTCATTTATCTCGAATAATATGAAACCTTGATTAAATGAGATTTAGTTAATCAAGACTCTACTGTACAATGTGTTTTTTAATATAGTACTGACAGCTTAAAATATTGTTAAGCCACAAATTTAAATGAAGAATATAAATTATAAAAAATATCTTTTTGTATATTAATTTATATTATTAATTTTAAAAATTTAATGCTAAATTTTTAAATGGTATTTAATAAATTTAATATCATTTATCTATTATTAGTCATTCATAATTTATTTAGAATATTGCATCAACATATTTCCTATACAGTGGTAGTTCGCAATTTGACACTAATCCATTGCCAAACTACTCTTGAATTGCAGGACAATATTTCCCATATAAGATTATATAAAATAGATTAATTTGTTGTCAGACTCCCATCCCACTTCTCCTAACAGGAGGTGAGAGTCATACACTATATTATTTTCTTTACTATACATATTTTGATATTACAAAATACACTATTTTATACACAATACACACAATTTATTAACCCTTGGATGTTGGAATGAAGTCTTCCAGCAGACACCCTGCACCCATAATCTTCACTCTCTGTTGCAATATGTTGCCACAGTTGTCCTAGGAATGCCATACTCTTGAGTTACATTTTAATTGTTCTACCTTTCTGCACTTTATCTACAATTTCTTTCTTCTCTATGCTCAATTAAGTATTCTTCTTTCCAGAATTATTCCTCTGGTCAGTTCTCTTTGAATCCATCCTTACATTTCAAACCTCAAGAGAATTTATTCCAAATGGTGCCACTCATTGATTTAATAATTAATAAATATTCTGATTATGAGATGGTGCTAAAATTAATTTAAATTATTTCAAATCATTAAAATTTCCATTAAGATTTTCAAGGGATAGAATTTGGCAAGATAATTAAGTTCCTTACATTTTACTCAAAAAAATAATAACTACAGATGCACAAATTTTTTACTTTCTGAAAAATGCATAATTTAAAATTAACACAAACAAAATGAGCAAACACCAAAGCAGCCCAAGAAGAACTGACAAATAGCAAATGACATCACACAATTCTATCATGCGCATGTTCCAACCCACAAAAATTCAAATGTTGAATTGTGAGATCTTCAAATTATGTGACATCGAATTGTGAGGTACCACTGTATATGGCACTCAATAAAACTTTTAGAAAATGCCACTTCAAAAATATAAAATTATAAATACAGCTATCCCTCAATATACATGGTACTTGAATTGCATGACTTTGGTTTAACATGGTTGAAAAACTGATACCAAATTTTCATTTTTCATGGTACGATTTTGGTTTAACATGGTTTAAATCTAACACTGACAACAAAGATGATTCCAGTAATATTCTACACTATGGACAATGACAAAATAGCTATTCCATAAATATTATTGAGCAAAGACAATATATTACCATTTGCTACTATATATAACTTAAAGTATAAAATGTTATATGTAATATATGCTAATAAACTGTTATTACCTTGCTTATAGTGCTTTTATAATTTAAATTATTGAGCAAACTCTATGTACAGTATATTGTACAGTACAATACATACACAATTTTTAATTTTATATAACATTCAATTATTAGAATTGTTAACTTTGAGTTACATTTTAATTGTTCTACCTTTCTGCACTTTATCTACAATTTCTTTCTTCTCTATGCTCAATTAAGTATCTACCAGCCATCAAAAAAGTACGACTTTTCTGTACAAAATCTATTTTCATTGAGAAAGTCGTCTTTCTAGTATTGACTAGTTAATACTAGAATTCACTACATTTGTTAGAAACTTCAAAAAATCCGACTTGCCTAGTTGAAACTTCAAATTAGTTTTAATTAGGCAAATCAAATTTTAACTAAATTTCAGATTTTGACAGTAACATATATATATATTATTTATCATTAATGACATTGCAAGTTTACCAATACCATCAAAATAATCAATTGATTATGTTTAGATGGTCATTATTATACAGTTTGATTCACTAAATGTTTTGAATTTTAAATACTGTATTACATCGAATATAAGCCGCACTTTTTATTCAAATTTTTAAGTCGTAAAGTATGGGTGCGGCTTAAATTCAAATCGAATATTTTAACATCTTATTTCTTTCGATCTCCAATTCCCCAATGTTTTGGCTTTTGCTTTACGCTCTATATATGCACATAGTATTACAATTCGTTAATTACAATTTATTCGGTAGTTTATTACGTATATTAGTACCTATTTAAGTAAATAAAAATGTTTCTTATTTTTCAATACCTATTATAAAATCTTTTTTTTTCCGATTTTTCAATTTAAAATCCTAATGCGTTTAAATTTGGAGCAGCTTATATTCAATGTATTACGGTATTTCCTAAACAAATTTCAGTATTGAGCTATTGTTTTCATAAAATGACAATCACATGAAATTTTTATAATAATGAAAGGCTATATCCTATGAAACAAGTTTTATTAAATAAAAACAACTTTGTAGAGAAATTCTAATTTTCTCAGCTTTTATCAATGTGTATCTTCTCATTATGTAAGATATCATCTTATGAAAACAATATCTCAATATTGCAATTTGTTATAGGCATACTTGAAGTGGACCTGTTTACAGATTCATCTGTATAATAAGAAATGTGTGTGGATGCATATCCATTTTGTGACTGAATAATAAAAATTCTGGGGCAATAACTTTCTTTTAAATTAGGTTTGATGTTAAAAATATTCATTGAATTAACAATACAATAATAAAAAATTTTAACAAGATTTTTATGAATATATATTATAAATATTTAATAATTTTAATGTTTTATTTCATTTTTTGAAATAAGATTGTGAACTGCATTGCAAAGTCAGATGGGCATATATTGTTCACAAGTTGTGTACAATATATGCCCATCTAGAAATTTACTGATTATTTAAAAATTTACTGATCTAGAAATTTACTGATTATTTAAAAATTTTAAAAAAAGGTATTCTGTAAAAGTGTAGCCCAGAGCCCTTAGAAAGTTAGATCTGCCTTGTCTTCCTACTGATAAAGTGCTTGTAAGCGATCCCTTGCTAATATATACAGATAAGTTTGTGAAGAAGTTAACTCTGACCTATCCTATTATTTTATTATGCTATTTATTATTTATTATTATTTTCATTATTATTTAATGTACTATATTTTAGTTTAAGAATTAACTCACTTTTCACATTCTCCGTCTCATAAGTTAGAAGTTATATGTTATGGACCGGAAATCCATCTCCCGAATGAACTCTCTCGGCTCTTGATATCATTTATTCTAAATAATTTACCACTGATCTGATGTGAGAATACAAGAATGATCTCTTATTGATGTTTTATTTGGAACATAATTAATTTGTAAAGAAGATGACATGAATTGATTGCTCTGTAAACTAAAAAACTTGAACTTGTTGCATGACTTACATAAATGAGATGCTCAGGACTGTAAAAGTCACCTGTATAAAAACAACTGACACAGTGAGGTGTTTCGTATTGCAGTGGAGCTGATTAGTGACTTCTAACTTTCTTGTAAAGATCGACAATAGCTTAAGTTTGTATCAGAAGTGGAGGTATTGGAATTAATATTTAAGGTTATATTGATTGTTTTGAATATTTGGATAGTTGAATTTTGATTAAACAAGCTTTATTGATAACTTATTCTGTGCTTTATTATTGCTTAAATAAAGCTTTGGTTTACACTTTTGTAAGTATTTTGAGTCAAATTTATATTTTTATTATTTAACTCTACCTTTTTGAGAATTTATTCAATTTATTAGTATAAGTTTCTAACATCATTTTTTGTCATTTAGAGCTATCATTGTTTGATATTTTAAGCCGTAAGTTTTCTGGTTGTTTGTTTTTGTTGTGTAGACATTAGTTAGTAAGTACTTGATTTTGATATATTTATTGTAGGAAATAGTAAAAAGACCTGAACCCAAGCTGGACTCTGGATTTGCAGAGTCATTTAGATTAGAGTATTATTGTTGTTACTGGTATTCTTTGATTATTGCAACTTTGTAAGTTTTAACTCAGCAGTACACTATTTCACAATTTTTTTAGATAATGTAAAACAAGCACTCTATAGCATATAATGTCTAGATAATGTAAAATGAACAAAAACAAGCACTCTATAGCAGTACCATTCCAAAGTTTTTAGCCAAGAAATATTTTCAGTTGACATTCTCAATCATCTTCAGCTTATCATAGAACACAAATAATAACCAAAAGAATACAGAATATTTTATTTTCAAATTCAAATAGTATTCTATATTCTTTCGGTTATTATTTATGTTCTATTATAAGCTGAAGATGATTAAGAAAGGACAACTGAAAATGTTTCTTGGCTAAAAACTTTGGAATGGTACTGCTATATAGTGCTTTTGTTCATATTACATTGTGTAATAAGCAGTTAATTTGTATGTTTATATCTAGGTAATGTATTAGCAATTGGGTTTTATCCATCATTGGGATTAATATAGTCAGATATGCAAAGAGTCAATGCAGATATAATACATAAATGACAACCTACAGTTTTTGAGCATTTGAAGAGAGGTAGAAACCCTAAATATCCAGAAATGATTCAGAAATATATCTGATGCCAGCTATAAATATGAACCAGAGGAAAAAATATCAGAAAAACATCCAGGACCTTGAACCAAAAATTAAAAGAGCACAAAAGGAATGTTATTTCTGGTAACCTTAATACAGCCTTAGTAAAAATGTGCTATGAAGTTCATTTGAATGTATGGTGAAATGATGCAAGAGTTGTCAAACAGATTAGTAATGAAATTGAAGTTAGTATGGCTAAGGTCCTATATATTCAATAAAGGAGAGATAAAACATATATCATAAATGAAGTCTCTCAGAGGCTCTTTCCCATCTTGACTATAGTGCATCAAAAATTTGAAAAGTTAAGTTGCTGCATCTTATAGTTTTTGTATCTGATTGAATAGAAAGTTCTCGCACTTTTTGGAACTTTCTAAAACAACTTTTTTCTGAAACATTCTAGAATGTTCCATGGTAGTATATAAACAGGTTGGGGTACATGCTATAAGAAAATACCAAATCCAATCATCTCACTCTACTTTACCATGACCAACCAATATCCACTATCCAAAGAGCAAGTTCGCCTGCTCCTCCTTTATGACTATTGTTCCAACAAAAAAGCAGCCAATTCTATCACCGACATCAATGCTGCATTCAGCCTGGATACTGTCACCAGAAGAACTGCATATGATTAGTACAAATGATTCAAAAGTGGAGATCACATCCCAAGAAGATCATGCTCTCTGTCTTCTAAAGGAATCATCATGTTTTGAGTTGTTGCCGCAAAATACAACCATCAACGCAACTTTCTACTGCGAACAACTCGACTGTCTTTAGCAGAAATTAGCAGAGACGTGCCCAGAACACCAGAACACCATCCTGCTGCATGACAATGCACGCCCACATATGGCTAGGCAGACCTACCAGAAGCTACTGGACCTGACTGGGAGGTCTTGCCCCTCCCACCCTATAGCCCTGACATTGCACCTTCTAATTACCACCTGTTCGCCGCACTTGACTATCACCTGGCTGGCAAGGAGTTCAACAATGAAGCCGACTTGGAGGCCAGCCTGACCAACTTCTTCAAGTCACAGCCGCCAGAGTTTTATTGAGATGGCATTCATTCCTTGCATAAGCATTGGCAGGAAATGGTCAACAACAACAGTGATTACATTGATGATTGAAGTCAATTTTGTACATAAAATTTTCTTGGCTAAATAAAATGTGTCAAAAGTGTGAGAACTTTCTCTTCAATCAGATAATAATTATTTGATCTTAAGCTATTGTAATTTTATTAATATATTTCTATGTATCTTTTATACTTTTATTTTTCTATAATAATTACCAGTATTTGCATTCTATTGAATGTGAACATGAAATTTTAAATTGAATATACAGCGGTGCCTTGGTTAACAACAGCCTCGGATAATGATGTACTCGGTTAACGACTCCTGATTATGTGAACCTCTATCCGATCTAAATTCCGTTATTTTCCGATCTCACTCATCCATGTGTGGGAAGACATTGTCGAATAGAGAACAGCCATGCAACTTAGCTCAGGTGTGTTTGACCCATCATAGCCAGCTGTTTACATTTTCCGTATATTGTTTTTTTCTTGTAGTGTATGTGTTTTATTTTAAAATTTATGGTTATAAATGTGTTTTATGATGAAAATGAATATTTAAGCATTTATTTTTATGTGTTAGTTCACATAGACAATAAATTGGTGAGTGCATGTCACTGTTCATTCAGCCATAAAGGCAAAATCAAATCTCATCTGTATAATAATCGTTGAATCTATAAACTGCTAATCAGTATCAAATCTTATCTATATAATAATCGTTGAATCTATAAGATGCTAATCAGTATTTATCATCTGTATAATAATTGTTGAATCTATAAGCTGCTAATCAGTGTTTACGATCTGTATAATAATTGTTGAATCTATAAGCTGCTAATCAGTGTTTATGAGTTCATTTGTTAAACTCCGAAATGAGCCCAATTGTTCCTCTGGTGAAGATTGATAATTAAAAACTATTTTCATGAACAATTCATTTCATTAATATTAATTTTTTTTTCTGTAGCAAATATAATAAATAAATTACTATTTTCCATATAATTTTTTTGTAGCAAATATAATAAATAAATGATATTTTCCATATATTTTAGGATTTTTAAATGAGTTTTATCTGCATTTTTAATATTTACTATGATTGTGGGGAGGAGCCGGAATAGAATTAATCAATTTTCAATTAAATCTTATGGGGAATCGCGCCTTGGATAACAATGGTAATCTGGAACAGATTACCATCATTAACCAAGGCATCACTGTATTCTATTTTGTTACTTTTAAAATAGTTCTGTATATTATTATATAAATATTACCTTCCTACAATAATGAATCTATATAAAGGCTAATAAGACTTGAACAAAGAACCTCTAAATTTAAGAGAATCCCAAGGCACAATGCAAAGTATATAATTTTTAAAGAAGCAACAGAACATTGATGTTCAAAATAATATCAATTTAGAAATTTCTTTATTATTTAAAAATTTTAAAAAAAGATATTCTGTAAAAACTTAACCCAGTGCCCCTAGAAAGATCTGCCTTGTCTTCCTACTAATAAAGTGGCTTATAAATGATTTATATGATTGCATGATAGGGTTGAACTTTTGATTAATAGAAACAGATAAAATTCAAATAATTTTTTGATTATGATTTACTTAAATTAATTAAAATAAAAATTATTATTATTATAACATAAATATTGCTTTACAGATATATTTAAACACTAAATAATAATAAAATTTATTCTTTATTTATATTGAATAAAATATTCTTACCAGGTTCATTACTTGAAATAGTTTCTTCACTAATTAATGAATTTGTATCATCATCACTTGATACTTCTGTTGCTGATCCTAATTAAGTATGATAAAATTTAAATATATCTTTATATTCTTTTTTGTATTTTTTAATGCAGCAAAAATTAATATTAGCTCAAAATTATGAGTTAAAAATTTTAGTAAAGAAAGGCCTTCAATGATATCTTAACTTTTCCAGAGACTAAATTATAAAAAATACAGGTAATTCTCACCTATACAAGTTAATCTAGATCTGGAAAATTGCTTTTAAAGTAAGAATCCATAAACCAAGAATCAATTTCTCATAGACACAATAATAAAATCAGAAGTTCCATTCTTAGCTATGTAATTTCACCATAATAAAATTAAGATCAATCAAATCAAGTTTATGTTTAAATATTGATTTATCTATCTAAAGAAATGAAAATGTAAGCTTTTAAATTCAAGCAAATTATAATAATAATAAAATAGTCATATAAATGTTAAAGTCTTTTTATTTTCCATTATTATTAACAGATAAGTAGATGATCTTTTATACAAATGAACTACTATCTTAGGCAGAAACCAGGAATGGAAATTATATACATAATATCATGGTAAAATCAAAGATGTGCAACTTTCACTTTTCAGCTGCAATTTTGATTTTTCCAATTTTGTAGCAGATGACGGAGTTTTTTCTATAAACCTAGTCATACTTTATGGTTTATCTATATATGTGGTTTGAAATGCCTTTTTATGAATGTTTAGCATTTATTTATTACAATTAAGATTCATATTTCCAATTTTTTCGATACTTCATGTTTGAAAAATTCATAAACAGGAACTTGTTATGAATTAAATCAGGAACTTGTTAAGTGAGAACTTGTAAACCAAGAACTACTTGTATTGTTAAATTTAATTTTTAATACTAATCTAGTTATTTTATTTAGTTTACATATAATTTAAAAAAATATTGAAACTTTGTTAATTAAAAACTTTTTCTAATTAATACTAATCTAGTTATTTTATTTAGTTTACATATAATTTAAAAAAATATTGAAACTTTTTAGAAAAAGTTTTTAATTAACAAAGGTGTAAACTAAAAAATAAAATATAATAAAAAAAGATCAAAAATTAGCACAAACGAACAGGCCTAAATAAAAAAACTTTATTTTCAAGGAACGTTTTCAAAACGAATCTATACAACTATACTTCCACTTGTTATCATAAAAACTATAAGTCCGTTATAGCACAAATTCACAGTGGAAAAACTTTTTAGAAAACCCAGAGAAGTGCTTTCAGCTTTATTAAGCTATCTTCAACTCATTAGAATACCATATTAGAACATAAGAATTATAGAATCAAATTAAACGTTAGAACGTGAATACATATTACGCAGATATATAAGATTATGCTTATATAATAAAATAAAATGTAAAAAAGTTAAATATATGTTATAAATAATTTACATAAATTCTAAAGAAATTATAATTAGAAGAAAATTAAAATTAAAAATTAAATTGCAGTTGACATAGTTCTTTATAATTTATAGAAACCATTGTGCTGGAACTTTCGTTGGTTGATTATCATTTACGTTTTCAGCTTACATTAGCCCTCATCAACTCAAACTAGATAAAGTTTTCGTTCTGGAACATAGAACTTAAACAAAATAATTCCACTGTTAAGTAGTGCTTGTTTTGATTCATAATTCAAAATATTTCTCATTACATTCAAAATTTGAACTTTTAAATACATTCTAAAAAACAAAACGTCACTAAATATATAAACTATTTATAACTTATGAAGATATATTTTATAAAATATAATTAATAAAATTAATTAATAATAATTAATAAAGTTATTTTATCACGCAGTTCTTGTTTTTTAGGTTCAGCTTCCTTTCAAGGCAAATTTCCAAGCTTGTGAGAGCTCTAATGACGATTGCCTTTCATTTATTACATTTTCTTTTTCGCTCCCTTCAAAAATTTTTTTTCTTCTGCCACTTTTAGTTCTTTCGAGTTATTCACTTTTCTTACCACTGTCGCTTCCTCCAATTCTATTTTAACGTCATATTCATAAGCCCTTCTAGCTAACGCTGTTGTCAATTTGCCTTTCCTTATATCTGCATTGTGTTCCTTTAATCTCTCTCTCAAGTTCCTCCCTGTTGCTCCAACATATACTTCTTTTTGCTGCTTATCATTATTTCTAAGAAGGAATCTCATATACTCACGTTTGTTCTTCTCTACTGTATGCATCCTTAACAAATGGGAGTATATGAGATTCCTCTGATAAATAATGATAAGCAGTGAAAAGAAGTATATGTTGGAGCAACAGGCAGAAACTTGAGAGAAAGATTAAAGGAACATGATGCAGATATAAGGAAAGGTAAATTGACAACAGCGTTAGCTAGAAGGGCTTATAAATATGACGTTAAAATAGAATTGGAGGAAGCGACAGTGGTAAGAAAAGTGAATAACTCGAAAGAACTAAAACTGGCAGAAGAAAAAAAATTTTTGAAGGGAGCGAAAAAGGAAATGTAATAAATGAAAGGCAGTCATTAGAGCTCTCACAAACTTGGAAATTTGCCTTGAAAGGAAGCCAAACCTAAAGAACGAGAATTGCGTGATAAAAGAACTTTATTAATTATTAATTAATTAATTATTATTATTTTAATATATAATTTAAAAGAATTTCGACCCTGCCGAGCTTCTCTGAAAATGATGTTTCACTTTGTTTTGACTGCTGGCATTATTCAAACCCATGATTCATTAACGGCCAATGAAAGCTGATCTACTAAGAAAATTGGCTTAATTTTAAAATGTCACCCTTTTATAATATCTTAGTCAACAAATGCACCCCTTAAGATCTTTGTATTTTGGGTACATAATTTTCTAAGACAATTTTATCACCTCAGATAGTTATTACGTGAAGGTGGGATTTTCGGAGTTTTTTTTTTTTTTGCCAGTTTGTTTTATGCCCCTTTCCAATCAGATAAATTACTAAAGGGTAGGATCACTCCCAATCACGGGCTACACCTACACCCGTGGAGGAGGGTCAGATGGTGAAGGATAGGGATTTCTGGAAAGTGTGGCCCTAAGCATATTTCATTGATGCAATATGGCCCTTTCTCCCAAAAGTTTGCCCACCCCTGATCTAGATAATGTGATTAGAATACTCAAGCATTATTTATGATGATAAGAGCATTAATATTATGTGAGGAACATAACATTAATGCTCTAAACACCATGTTCTATATGTTCAGATTTAATTATCCTTGCCATTGCAAGGATAATTAAATCTGAACATATAGATGAGGCCAATGTGGATGAGTTATTTTGGTCTCACATAGCTAGTTCTCTTATGAAGATCTTAAATTACAGAAAGATGTAAATGATCCTCTTTTGAATTATCTAGTCTCATCTATATCAATTGATTCATCTGATTAAATTATATATAGTATCAACTAAATTGAAAAAAATAAATATTTCTTTTAAAATTTTTATTACAATAATTATTTTTTATTTTAGAACACATTGCTAAAGACTAACTTCATTTTGTCCTATCTTATTCAAACTGTAACTTATTTATCTAATTATTCTTTTATTGTAATGATCAAAATTTAAAGTAGTTAATGTTTCAGTATTCTTTGTCCAAAGAAGGTTAAAAAAAACAATGACAGACAGACAAGCAAAGGATTTGTGGCTATATTCATAGGTTTAGCCATTAGAACAAAAGATGAAAAATGAGAATATAAGTAGTTCTCAATTTACAACTTGGCTTAATTCAAACAGGGTAGTCGTAAGTCAGAATGGTCAGAAGTTGGAAATTTCCAGAATTAATGGATTCCTTTTACTAATTTTTACTAGGACACTATGCATTATCATAATAAGCATAACAAACATAAAATTATCCAAACTCCATTTATGATCATCTTTTTACAGACTGACATGCATGAAAATAAGTAATGGAAAGCTAGCTTTGCATGCTTATAAGATTACAAATAATATTTGAAAAGTAAGATTGCAATCAAAAAAATTTTACGTGTCTCTGATCTAGGAAATGACTTGCATTTTTACCAATAATAAGTAAATCACACAAGATACAATATTAGATTTATTTATCATGATTAAACCAAATAAATAGATACGAAAATATCTTTTTATTTATGTAGGAGCACATTTGGCTAGGCTTCTCTTTAATTACATTCTCTCTAATTCATTTTAGAGAATGTAACTGAAAAGAGGCTTAACTGAAATTGCTATTGGGCAAATAAAACATTATATATTATAGTCTTATTAGCAAATTATTTGGTTTTATTCTAATAAATAAATTCACAATGATTTGTTTATTTAAAATAAATTAGGCTTAACTTTTTTAAAGTTAGGACACAACAAATTATAAATTATTTTTATTCATAATTTGACCTATTATCACAACTTGAAATTCAGAGAGAAAATGATATAAATAAAAAAGTTTCTTCTATTCATTAATGACATAATATAGGGATGATTTAATTCCAAATATTAGACAATATCAAATTTGTGATGTTTACTTGAAAATGATTTAATAACATAAAGCATTATTAATGATATAAAATATTGTTTATAATTTTATATATTTGTTAAAGATTTCTTACATAGTGAAAAATGATCTCAATTTTATATATGTATTTACAAACATTTTTATAATATTGAAATTAATATTGAAAACTTTTATTAATTTATTTTTTACAGGCTCCAATTACATTTTTTGATGTTACTCCTTTGGGACGAATATTAAACAGATTTTCTACAGATGTATACAATATTGATGACAGTTTACCATTTATTCTGAATATTTTGCTTGCTCAAATTTTTTCGCTTCTTGGATCTTTAGTAATTACATGTTATGGTATACCTTGGTTGATTTTTTTGCTAATTGCTCTGGCTGTTGCATACTACTTTATACAGGTAATTAACAAATTTAAAATTTTTAAATAAAATATTAATTTTTTTCAAAATGTAATTAATATAATTATTTCAAAATAAATATCAGAAGAAAATTTAGGACTATTAATAATATATTTGTCTGTTATGATTTCTTAATTTTTCAATTTGCTGATTGCACACTTTAATCATGCAGTCATATCAACTAATATGCAGGTATACCCACTTAATTTATTTTCACTATAATGTAAAATCAATTTTATTATCCATTCTCACTATAACATAGTGATGCCCTGCATAATGAATTGATGTCCACAATTCTGAAACTGATACAATGCAGTGTGATCTGAAATGAACATCACTTTACAATGATTCTGTTTTTATCATAATAAATAATTCATTTTTAATATGGGAAACATATTAACAGCTAATTCTAAGATGCAGGTTCTTTTTTGCTTAAAAAGCAAAAGAAGCTTAAAAACATTCAAAGAAGTTAAAAGCTTCTTTTAATGCTTTTTTACGGTTGATATCAAAACAAACTTTTTATAATCTAATTTGAAAGAAAAATTCATTGTTATGTTAATTAAAAATAACTGGATTTTTCCAGCAGCAATTACTATTCAAAGAATTACAAGATATTCAAATAATAAGATGAATAATAAATATGCAAAAAAAATTTGTCGCAGTTATTATATAATTATTAATATAACATGAAATGCATCAAGCAGACGACAATCATCAAAAACACAACCTTTTTTCTCTAATAAGTGCATAATGATCATCAATATTTGTTTGTTAGAACCATCAGAGATCACATAATTTTATTAGAAATATCAGAGATTGTTAATTTACTACTTAATTCAGCACTAGTAAGCAGACCAAAGTAATATTATAACTTCTTTATTATTATGAGAAATGTTTTTGGCTTTTTGTTATACCTAGATACCGGTCAGAACGAGATATACATAGGTGCAACATCTAGGAATTTAAAAAGCTTAATTGGGACAAAATGGCTTGGCCCGACGTGTCCCAATTAAGCAGAATCCACTGTATTCACAAGTAGTAATTCAGAGCTAGGACTATGCAAATGGATACAACATGAAATCCACACAGGCAATGTGCCCCCCTATATACCATGCCCCTTACCGCATTACCTATGCATAACGAGAGAAAAAGGACGAAATTTTAGGGAATTACTTGAAAATGGCATAATTATACCTTCAAACTCAATGTTGTCTATTCTAGCATTATTAGTAGGGAAAAGAGATGGAATGATGCAATTGGTTATTGATTACTAGAAGCTGAATAAGGTGACTTGCATAGATCCTTACCCCTTACTGCAGATTCTGAAACCTCAACATGCTTGAGAACTCAAAATACTTTTCTGTATTAGACACTATATTTGGCTTTTGGCAAATGGATGTTAAGGAAAAGAAAAAGACTGCCTTCTCTATAACAAGTGGTCATTATGAGCTTACTAGAATGCCTATGTGCTTATGCAATACACTGTTCACCTAGCAGAGACTCGCTGATTTGATCTTAAGCGGAATAAAGGGGAAGTTATGTTTGATATATGTGGATGATATCCTAATACAGTAAAACCTCGATTTTACGGACACCATCCCAAAAAATAAAATAAATAATAATAATACAATATTTGCATAAACTGTCTATAGTATAGCTACATCCAGAATTTCTTATCTGCACTGGTGCGTGTAAAATAAAGCACTCATTTATTGCATAATGCGTCATTTTTATTTTAACAACTTACCTAAATTTAATATACATGTATGTAGGTAATTTAATTTAATTTAAAATACTCTATGTAAAATAATACAGTTTTTAGGCATAAGTCACATTAATTAGTACAGGTATGTTGAAAATGCTAATTAATGTTTATAAAAAAATTTTACTTCGATTTTACATAAGATATGAAAATTTCATGTTTCATTTAAAAGTAAATTTATTGCAAAATAAAATTTTTAATCAATGTCTAAGATAATAATTTTACGAAAATTAAATGAAACATTTGAAAAAAAAGTGGGACATAACTTTAATGAAATGATATTGATGATGATATTTCATGCATCTACTCTAAATTGCGCTGCACTAGCGCTGCAGCGGATAACTTCTAGCGGTTAAGACTAGACTGTCTTTTCGGAAAGCAGCTTCTAGTCGCTTTACAAGGCAACGCGCCCATTGTAAAGGTCGGTTCCCACTAGAATCCGCTTCCGTCCGAGAGTCTGCGCAATAAAGGCCTTTCTGAACTGCGCAAACTCAGCGCCGACGGACAGAGACACCGAGTTTGCGCAGTTCAGTAAGGACTTTATTGCGCAGACTCCCGAATGGAGACGGACTCTAGTGGGAACCGACCTTAACACGATAAACTCGAGACTAGGACTCCTGGTGTCGGTTCTATCGAACGGTTGAATCCCACCATTGCTATTAACTATTAAAACAAATACAGTAAATATAGTGTATCAAAAACACATAGAAAAATTATCAGAAAATTAATAACACGGTGATAAATTATTAAAAAATTGTATTTTTAATGACTTCCGAGGCTCTCTAGAATTTTATTGTCGCATTAATGAACTAATTTCTAGAATTTTTCTCTATTGGTAAGGGTCTTTTTGGTTAAAAATTGTAAAACGACAAATACAAATTTGTGTCATATTTTCATATAATAGTATTTAGAATACATTATTTATTTTTCACATTTTACCTCCCCTAAAATGTTTTGCTGGAGACCAATGCATTCCACACGGCAAATGCTAGTGGTACGAGCAAACTGGTGATATGCTGACACATTTCAAAAATGAAAGTAGTGAAAAATTTATCAGAGTAATATTGCATTTGCATCCCAATATTATGTAAGAACACGGCAGTTCTGTTCATATAAACAGTTCCTAACAGCAACCACTTCATAAACGTATTTATTTTGATCTGCACAATGTACTGTACCAATTGTTGGTATATGTACAAAACTGCGTTCAAGACTGTAGGTGATGAAATTATAATAAGGCAAAATATTATTTAATTATTTTACTTAAATACTGGGAGATATTGTAATTATTAATCTGTTGTCAAAATTAATATTCATCATTATCGCCATTACGGCTCAAATCCTTATAAAAGCGTAGCAGCACTCAAAAAGACTGAACACGCCATTAAACAAACGATACCACATATTGCTGTTTTTTGACATCAATCTTCTGCATAGTCATCGCTTTTTTTATTCACGCACATCTCTTATTGATCTCTCAAACTTACGCATCCTTAGATATTCATCTATTTACTTTTTCTAGTCTTTTCTCGACCTTCTTTTCTCACATACAGTATACCACCCACAAGTTCAATATGCAATTGATATGTCAATCGCATTTCGCTCATTCTTCAGATAATCAAACTATCACAAAAAGAAAGTAACCAAGGCACAACAGAAAATGACCAAAATGTGAACTTTTTAGCTGTATATGCCGTATCAACCATACTAATTTTCACTTTATACTCATTTTGTGTTTTGACGTGAATAACTTCTATGCTAGGGTAGGCACTCAGAATGTAACGAAAAGTGAAACGTCTAACTTCTCTTTTGTCACTGAAATTAATAGTCAAAAGAATAATTAATTTATATTTAATTTGTCGGGTATATAATGCCATTGATGAATGTGCAAAAAAAAAATTAGAAATTTTGATATTTAATATAACTTTTTTCGAAATACTAAAAAGTTCACATTTTGGTCATTTTCTGTTGTGCCTTGGTTACTTTCTTTTTTTGTGTGTACCAGACCTGGTGAAAAAATTTTGTTTGTTCCTTTCCACTTAAATAGAGGACTAGGGGAACTAACTTAGGCTAAATTGTAACTCAATTCCGAATATTTATTCGATAAGTAGATCTAACTCAGTCTATATAGTGTTAGTGATTAGGTTAAAACTTACAACTATGTCAGCAACTTACAATTAAATATGCATAGCATATGACATTCACTCAGAGAAATAATCTGTTAGTAATAACGAAACCTAATATTTCTGATATATTTATCTCCACCTTGATCTCCACAAGAAAGAGTGTTAGCATATACTGTATATCACTGACGTACCTGAACCATTGTAATGGCCAAAAGTGAAAATAGAAGTCCTACTTAAATAATTTCTAATAAAGATTTTTGATAGAGAACAGTGGTTACAATATATCAGAGAAGGCAGATTGCCTGGAAATTTTATAGTCATTCATATATTTACAGTCACAAAGTAACATTTCCTTCCTTTTCTCAATTCAACATTACTTCGGCAATGGATTAGTGTCGAATTGCGAGGCACCACTGTACTGGAGAAGAACTCAAGGCAAGGCTGGCTATATAATAATGTAATGGTTATTATTACTTAGTTGCCATTCACGCTAAATTTATTAATAAAATTACGAACGAATTTAAAGTATAACATTTAGATGACAAAGGTGGTAATCTTAACAGAATTAAAATAAATAAATAAATAAATAAATTTATTGCAGTGCTTTAATCATATAGACTACAATCCCCAAGATTTAGTTGCCAACGCTCAGAGGGTTTGCAAGAAAAAAAATAAATCGCACTTGTTGAAGCGCACTAATCAAATTTGGCACTGCATAAATTAAGGGATAATTCTATCTTTATCAGCTTAATCTGTATCCTGTCCAAGTATTTTCTATAATTGAAAAAATTCTTTCCACATATGCATTATTTATAGCCTATAAGATACAAGAGCCACACTCAAGCACAACCAATGCAAACAGTGGGCCAACTATATAGCACATAGCCAGTACTATGCCTGCGCCAGTTGAGGACATTGACCACCGACTACACCAGCTATTCCGTACACAAGATACGCACCACAGACCTCTTTAGTTCTTTACACACTTTGCATACAAGTTCTGAATTTCTAATATACAATATTATTTATTTTTATAATTACGTGAGGGATTTACTACACAACCCAGAGAAATAATACTTAAACCCGGTGCCCGGATACAACTCACCTAAACCTGGAATCTCTGGGTCAAATCAAGAGAGATGGCGACCCTAATCATAACATGGAGCGATTATAATAATAAAATTAATGATATAAAATTTTATTTAATAATAATTAATATTATAAAATTTTATTTAATAATAAAATTAAAATTATTTAATTTTATTGTTAAATAAAA
>AYEL01090187.1:0-11936 GCA_000484575.1 Olivierus martensii | reverse complement strand
AAATTCGATGATCGACGAGTCTTTTCAGTTAGGATTAACGATAAGTGATACGATGTAAAACGGATCGCAGTAGAGAATTTATTACCATTTTCGACTTGATATTTGAATTAAAACATAGTAATCAGATTAAAATATTTCAATTTTTACTTTATAAATGCTAAAATTAATTATAATTTGAAAATTTATTTTAAAAATTTCCTTCAGTTACAATTCTTTTAATTGTTGATACAGAAACACCAGTAGCCAGTGAAGTTTCGTTAAAAATGTCACTTCGAATAGATTTCTGCCTTCCAAAATACTTATATACATTTAAAATAATATTTCTAGCTTGACTGTGCAATGTTTCTCCTCGCTTACAAACAACTATACTATCCACCATTACTGCTAAATACTAAAAGGACAGTGACATCATTTGTTGTATTTATTTAATTTTAAGCAATTAGAGATTTAGTTTAATATTTAATAGCACAACTACGAAATATGAAGTATTAATTCAACAATTTTTTAAAAGATGATAAACATTTCAAATTGTTACCAATGATAAAAGGTAAACTGATATTGGATGAATGAAACAGAAACCGGCTATTCTATTGGATGACTTGACCTTTGCAATCCATAAGCTCTTTGCCATATAAGGCAGTTCATCTTTCTTTGAAAAGGGTATAGGGATTGTTTCCAGTTCCATAAAATTTATCATATCCTTTCTCTTTCTTTTTGACGATTTCCAACACTTCAACCATATTCCTGTCCCAGTTCTTATCAGTGGGTTGAATAATTCTCACTTTTCCCAATGCACTTCTATATCGTGCAGCAGCGATCTCTGGCTAAGAGCTGTTAAAAGCTTTCCTTATTTGAGGTCCGTTTTATGTTCCTTAATCTTTGCTTCTAAATTCCTCTCAGTATATCCAATATAAAACTCTTCCCTACCCAATGAGTGATTTTCAAATCACTCTTTGGGTAATTGAGAATTATTCGGCCCACTGATAAGAACTCGGACAGGAATATGATTGAAGTGTTGGAAATCCTCAAAAAGAAAATATATGTGATAAATTTTATGGAACCAGAAATGATCCCTAGTGCATGGAGGTGGTTGTTTAAAGTCAACAAAGCAGAATAAAGAATACACTAACGTCAGTTTCGATACTCCCGTATGAGAGCCTGCTTTTTGTGACAATTATTAATTATTTTATTTTGATTTTTAATATTTGCAGATAATTGTATTTTAAATTCGTTTAGATGTTAAATAATTTTTAAAAATTTGTATAACTTTGTATAGTTTTTGTTTTTGTAATGTATTCAATGTATTCTTAGATGATCTGATGCCTAATGAAATATGGCTTTGCAGGCAGGTGGTGCTAAGGAGACCATTTCCAGATATGGTCCTGCTCTTTAAATTTTATGTGTAGTTAGTCCCCTGTTCTTATGTAACAGAGTGAGTCTTGTAGTAGAGCTGAGGAAGGCACCAAGTGCATCGAAAATGTTTCTGATTAAAGTTTTTTAACTGCTAAAGGGCTTTGAGTTTTGTTTTTTTGGTTAGTGTAATAATTCTAAATTAAGCTCTAATTTTAATGATTTAAATTTATTCAATTAGTTTAACTAATATTTTAACTAATTGTTAAAATTATAGTTTAATTCAGAATAATTACACTAGTTTGGCTTGGAATATTTGGTTTAATGTTATTCCCCTAGTCAGTTTTCAATTAGAGTATATTAACTGACTAGAGCCAAGTCTGTCTGCCCAGGTTTGCCAAAAGGGCTTGTGGGTGCATAGATAATTCACCTGGGAGCACTAGTATCAACTTTGTTCAATAAGTTTCCAAACTGATCATTGCATAAGCTTCCTGAAATGGAATTCTGCTGGATGCAATTATATAGTTAAATTGGTAAAGTATTAGGACACTATCCCAAAGATTCTGATTTGATTCTAGTGTGGTAACAAAATTTTATTTCAAGAAAATAAATTAAAAAATTCTAGTCTAATCACTTTAGTTCAAATTTGAAAATTAATTAATTATTAACTCAATAGATGGTGTCATCATAGCCTTGATTTGAAAATTAATCATTAAAATTAGTTTAATTCAAAATTATTATACTAGAAATTAATTTGGCTTGGAATATTTGGTTTAATGTTATTCCCCTACTTAGTTTCAATTACAGAATGAAGAAATTGACAATAAATGCATTTAGAATTTGCAATGTATCTTAAGAACTTGAAGAGAATGTGTGAATCAGATTTTCTCATATATATGTAATAAATGATTTCCTCATGTATTTCACACTATATAGAAAATATTCTATGAATCTATTTTTAAAATGGAGTAAACCATTGAAAGTATTGAGGGTACATGCATATATTAATTTGAAATTTTTTAAATATCAAATACAGACTTGAACAATCTTTCAAATAACATCATAATTATCAATAATTGGAGAAAGATGATAAAAACTAATTATATAAAAATAGCATTTAAATTATTCAATAGCAGAACTGCTCTCAAGCAGATCTGATTTATGGATAATCATAAAAATTTAGATTTAAATATTAATTTATCATCAATTATTAGAAACTAGAATACTATTTAGTATTGAATATAAATAACTTCTCATATTGAATACTTACCAGTTTTTGAACATTTCAATGTAACTATATTTAGTTTATAATCAATTTCTTCCTCATTTTTTGTCAATTTTCCTAAAAATATAATAGTAATTATCTTTATCTTTTAGCATTAATAAATAAATTTTGAATACATAATATGAAAGTTTTAAACAAGTGAAATAATTTATAAAATTCAAGAATGCATTTGAAGTATTAAAATAAGATGATAGAAAATCTATAATTGTCTAATTATTATAGTTTTCATTATAAATAAAAAGATTGCTCATCATCAGAAAAATAGATTTTATCTTATTTATTAAAAGTTTTGAGTGTATTTTAATATTTAACTATTAATTTCTTTATTTAATATTATTATATGATAGACATGCAAAAAGTTGTGTGGATGTGTTAACAAATGACAGCATGAAAAAGTACATCAAAATACAAGTACATGAATGACAGAATGATGTGATGATGAGGATGTTGGAACTACAGAAGGTGTTTTGAATCTTCATTAGTTTCAAGTTTCTCATCTCCAGAAACTATCTAAAAATCTCTCTTCCCTTATCCCTGATTGAAACTTCTGACAAGTGAGTTTAAGCTCATACTTTAGTGATAAATTATCCATCTAAAAAAATATACAGTGGTACTTTGGTTAACGACGGCCTTGGATAATGACGGCTTTGGTTAACGAGTGGTTGAAAGAAAAAAATGTTTTGGTTAACGACGCATGCTTTGGTTAACAACTCCTGATATCTGCATAAAAGATAAAACTTACGTTATAAACTGAGAAGAAGGCAGATAAATGCCCACATCTGGTTATGTAAGAAGGATGGCGAAGCTGTGAACATGGCTAACTTTTTAGAAAATATACGTAAGAAAGGTTTGAAGAAAATTAAGAATTTATTCATGGAAACCATTATTAGTTAGAAGGAAAAAGATTTGTCGGATTTTGTAATGAAGATGATCGAATATTGGCCTGCAGATATTATGCATAGCCAGAAGTTTAATTTTGCAATGAGAGATAACTAATTAAAAGTGGAAAAGTATATAATAGAATAAAAAGAAATTAGATGATTGCGGCTTTAGGCTACGAAGAAATTAATCTGATTAGACAAGATAAAAATTACTCATAAATGATAGATATGAATGAAATTGCTTAATTTTCAAAAATATTGAATTCATAGACATAATTCTTTCATATACTGTTATGAAAAAAGGAATCACTTTATTACTACAGTTCAAGACTATTCCATAAATGAAATAAAAGTGAATACAACCGAAAAAAATTAAAATTTATTCCATTTATTTAAAAATTGCTTAATTTTCAAAAATATTGAATTCATAGACATAATTCTTTCATATACTGTTATGAGAAAAGGAATCACTTTATTACTACAGTTCAAGACTCTTCCATAAATGAAATAGAAGTGAATACAACCGAAAAAAATTAAAATTTATTCCATTTATTTAAATCCTTCGAATAATGTTGTAACAATAACTACAACGAATGCATTGTTGATATCATCGATTCTTGGAAAATTGTTTTAGAAAATTTATGCTGAAATATGTATGTAACAATAACTACAACGAATGCATTGTTGATATCATCGATTCTTGGAAAATTGTTTTCGAAAATTTATGCTGAAATATGTAGAAGATGATCAGAAATTTTAAGAAAATTAAGAATGTAGTCAAAGAAAGACAAATTAATTAGAAGAACAAAGAATTTTCGAGTTTTCCATTGAAGATGGTCGAATATTCGACTGCAGTCATTATGCATAGCCAGAAGTTCAATTTTGCAGAGAGAGATATCTGCATAAAAGATAAAACTTACGTTATAAAATGAGAAGGCAGATAAATGCCCACTTCTGGTTATGTAAGGAGGATGGCAAAGCTGTGAAGATGGCTAATTTTTACAAAATATATGTAAGACAGGATTGAAGAAAAATAGGAATTTATTCAAGGAAACCGGAATTAGTTAGAAGGAAAAAGATTTGTCGGTTTTTCTACTGAAGATGATCGAATATTCAACTGCTGTCATTACGCATAGCCAGAAGTGGGCATTTATCTGCCATCTTTTCAGTTTAAAATGCTTCTATCTATGCATAATGGCTGCAGTCTAATATTCGACCATCTTCAATGGAAAACTCGAAAATTCTTTTTCCTTCAAATTCCGGTTTCCAAGAATAAATTCTTAATTTTCTTCAAACCATTCTTATCTATATTTTCTAAACAGTTAGCAATCTTCACAGCTTCGCCATCCTCCTTACATAACCATAAGGGGGCATTTATATGCCTCAACTGCTGTCATTATGCATAGCCAGAAGTGGGCATTTATCTGCCATCTTTTCAGTTTAAAATAAAAGTTTTATCTTTTATGCAGATAACTCTCTCTGCAAAATTTAACTTCAGGCTATGCATAATGACTGCAGTCAAATATTCGATCATAAATCCTATGGGAATCGCACTTTGGATAACAATGGTTTTGGTTAACGATGGTAATGCTGGAATGGATTACCGTCATTAACTAAGATACCACTGTATTTGGCTAATGGTACATAAAGCTATAAGCTGCCAAAGTGAGCATATATATGCATGAAGCTAATATAAGCAAACCAATTGCACTGTCTGCTGTATAATGGTAAGGTATATATCTAGTTTATATCACAATAACTGCAAGTACAGTACATTTATTTATTTATTATAATTACAGGTAAATATAACAAATGATTTACACTACCTAGTTAACAAATGTGGAGCCCGATTGTTAGTTTGGGTATTTTCATTTACAATTTTTACAAATACATTAAAGGATTAGTTAGACAATCAAGTAATGTAGTAAAAAACTTAGTATAAAACAGAGGATATGGGAACATTCTTAGAATTTTTAGTTTTTATTAAGGGTATATAAAAGACAACACGAGATTGTGTGACACGATATGGTGGATTAAAACTGGTCATTAATGTACCAAGTTGAAAGTTATAATAATTGTATAGATACTTAGCATCAAAGAAAGCAATGCAACTATGAATAGTATGTACTTTAAAGTAGCTGCAAAACCAATAGTAGTCAGGGATGTCTAGGTTGTTTGTAATCATTGCATATAATATTTTTAATATCTTGTAGTGTTGGGATATTAACATTTCCATATAAGTTTTCTCCTATTTATTTAGAGATATAAGTCTAAGCAGTTTATTTGAATAGCAGTAAAAATTAACATTTCCATATAAGTTTTTGCAGAAACTGACCAAATTATGAGACTGTAATCAATTACTGATTGGATAAAAGTAAACAGTATAATACGTAAGATGTTATAATTTCGTAAATAATAGAGGTTGTGGCAAATAATTCCTATCTAATAGATAATTGCTTTATTAGGTGGTAAATCCATTGTGTATAAGTTAGTTTGTCATCCATAATTATCCCAAGATCATTTTTAGTATGAATTCGTTTTATAGAGACAGAATTAATAAAAAGGGTTGGAATATTAATTTCTGATAACATGAAGATCATACTTTCAGTTTTTTCTATGTTAATATTAAGTTGATTATTATTTAATCAGGAAGAAAGAATAGACAGATCATTCTGCAGAATAGTATAATCAGTATTAAGGATTTTTATATCATTGGCATAGGCATAAACAGTAGATTTGATTAATGTGAAAATTGGGTCAATATAAACTGAAAAGAGGATTGCACTTAAAAGGGATCCCTGCAGTACCCCAACACATAAAGGAAAGTATTCTGAACAGATGTTTTTTTTAATAATAGCAAATCGATGAGTTACGTAGAAATAGATCCAGTTCACAACTAATAAATCAAAATCATAACAATTTAAAAGCCTGTCACACAAGATTGAGTGATTTACTGTGTCAAAGGCAGATGACATATCAAGGTAAACAACATGTGTTGGAATGCCTTTATTCAATTTAACTCTAAATATTAATGTTGTATACTTACTATAACGTAAAAGTAAATGCAAGTACCAATTAAGTCCAACTGGCTTGGGCTGATCACCACAGGAGTTATTCTTCTTTATGATAACACTCATTCCCACTGCAAATATCATCCAGGACTGCCTTTCCAAATTCAGGTGAGAAATCTAGAATCTTGTATCTAGCCCAAATTTGTCCCCAAGACTATCACATTTTTGGAACACTGAAAAAGCATCTACAGGGTCACAGATATCACTCACTTGTCAGACAAACAGATACAGGATACTTTCAGGAATGTTCTGCCAGTAATCCACCACTTTCTACATGAAAAATCAAATGTTCGATATAACAATGGGATAAGTACCTTAATAGCTGTGGAAGTTATTTTTAAGATATATTACAATATCATTTTAATATGCCCTTTAGCTCATTTTCATTTCAATGATATTTATACTTATTTGTAATTATTATTATTATTATATACTAGCTTACATACCCTTGCTGCCTGAGTAATAATTAAATGTAATTAATTTATAGATTAGTTCATATAAATAAAAATCTTAGTACATTACCCTATAAAGGTTGTAGGACAATGTAGTTAAACTATAGATTATCTTTGCTTTAATACTTAGTTTTATCTCATGACAATGATATAAAATAAAAATCTTAAATTATTTTTTAAAGGGCAACTTTAGAAAACTGAATATTTGCCATTTTTAAGCAGATGAATCTACAATCTACAGGATTAATTAAATATTATTTAAAATTTTACTTTAATAAAGTGATCAGGCCATCAAATTTTGTAAAAATCAATCAAATAATTTATAAGTTATTAATAGAAATATTTAAAATTTTAATGTCCATCATCTTTAAGCAATTCCAGACAAAGAATGAATAACATAAGATAAATTAAAAAAATGTTTCAGAAGTTTAAACATCCACCATTTTTAAATGACTGCAGCTAAAGGATAAAATGATGTGATGTCAAGGTAACTTTTAATGATAGACTATTACTACTATATTTCAGGAAAATCTACTAATTAAAATTCAAAAGTTCTTAGAAAGGATACAAAGACAAGCATCTGATAGATATTAGCATGGAAATCTCATAAATTTCACTTTCTCGAGGAAAGTGAAATTTATGAGATTTCCATGCTAATATCTATCAGATGCTTGTCTTTGTATCCTTTCTAAGAACTTTTGAATTTTAATTAGTAGATTTTCCTGAAATATAGTAGTAATAGTCTATCATTAAAAGTTACCTTGACATCACATCATTTTATCCTTTAGCTGCAGTCATTTAAAAATGGTGGATGTTTAAACTTCTGAAACATTTTTTTAATTTATCTTATGTTATTCATTCTTTGTCTGGAATTGCTTAAAGATGATGGACATTAAAATTTTAAATAATAGTATAATAATAATAATAGTACTAATAATGCATAGTATTTTTGATAAAAAATCCACTACTTATGTTGATACATTGCAGTACAGGGGGTATAAATACTTCCATTTAAATGGAAGTATTTATACTGTATTATGGCAATAAATTATATGAGTGGTTTGGCCAAAATCTATTATGGAATCAACAAGATTAAAGAATGGGGTTCAACAGACTAGGTTTGGACTCCTAAAATTCTGGCAATGTGAGGCCTAAAATTGAACTTTAATTCTTCAAGCAATAAGCACTGCTCTAGCACATAACCATCCAATAAATTTTGTTTTGAGGAGAATTTACTTTAAATGCTTCCATTGTCTCATTGGTTTAGATTTTGTGGGTTATTGTTTACAGCTTTTATTAATTCTATTAAATGAGTGAAGACTATTATAATTGCACACATTTGCAAGAACATTTCAATCTATTAGAGCATTGATATTCAATTTTAGCAAATCCACTTGCCCATGCATAGAATTAACAGCGTTAATTCCAGGGTTGGGTTGTCGGCAGGAAAATGTGCCAATGCCAACACCTACATTTTTTATTTCGTTGACACCAACTCCTCTGACAGTAAACAAACAAACAAACAACACACACACAAATGCTGAGAAAGTTATTATTGACACTGACACAAACTCTTAAAATTGCAGACTCCTGCCAACGAAGACACTGACTTCCCAGCTCTGGCTAATTCTATGCATGGGCAACACGAATGAACATGTTCATTCTATATTCAGTCTATGCATGAGTAAATAGTAGTATTCAAAGTAAATTTTGACCATAACTTTGATATAACTTCATATCTAATTAAACTAACATAAATCCATAGAGAGGTATCAAATAATGGAAATTTGATAACAGGAAATTTTAACAATAATCTCCAGACAGACACAGTACCATAAGAAGTGTGTTTATTTGGAGATACAAGCTATGAAATTTATAGTTGGGATATACTTCTCATAGAACTGCCAAATAAGAATCTTAAATTTATTTTGGGAAAATGAATTTTTATTTCTATGACAAGTTTTTTCTGCAGCATTCTAAAAATTTTAATAAAATGCTTTTCGATTGAATCTTTTAATATAATGGAATTGTATTAAAATTTCTGGAAATCACTTATTGGGAAACTGCACATTCAATAAACAGTAATATATTTCCTCAATATAACAGATGATGAGATTTTCAATTTTTTTAATTAGTAATTGGATAACTCCAAACTTGCATCAGGCATACAGTATATCAATATACTTAGACATCCATTTCTTTTGAAATATTTTCGTTACTGTCAGTTTTCCATATTCCTATCTATTTACGGTAAATGATTAGATATATATTCATATTAATATTGCATCTTTCCTTGCTTTCGATTCGTTCTTGATTATTTATACTTTCATATTAAAAAAGCATTCTTCTTTCTTACATTTAATTCAAAATTTTAGCATCTTGTTAAATAACTTAATAAGATGCTAAAAATATAAAAGTAATTACTCTTTCCAAATAATTCTCTTATCTTTTTCTCAATAACCTTCCTATTCCTAAATATTGTAGATACGTTGTGAATAGACAAATGACACAAGAAGTATCGAAGAAATTTCATAAAACAATTTCAGCATTCAAATATGTACTCACTTGGCAACAAAAATACTTTCTGAGCCATATCCGTTTCTCAACGTTTTCAATTTCCCGCTGTTAGTTTATATCATTACAGTTCAGTTTATACTCTTTCTTAATTACGTGAATGTTGTTGAATTTTTTAGAATAACGTAATTAATAATATTAAACAACATAGTTTATTAATTAACTTCGTTTCACAATTTATTTTTTTCTTCTTCACTGTCTGATATGGAGGGTATTCACAATTTATTTAATCTGTTTTTTTTTTTTTAAATAAAATGCTATACATGCAAAGATAATCATAAACGATAACCGATGGAAATGACTTAGTGCCAGATTACGAAACTGTAGCTGAAGTCTAAATTATAAACAAAAATATTTCTGTGTTGAGAACTTATAGCATCAATTGTTTATGATTAATTTTAAGGGGCAGTAAATTTTTATATTTTGAATTATTAATTTAGCATTTTTAGCATTACTGTTTCACATTTGGCATTGTGAAGCATTTTGTAGGAAAATTTGATTTTTAAGTTATGGATTTTTTTGCATTTTTTATGCCCCTTTTCAATCAGGAAGATTACTAAGGGGGGCCAGTTCCAAGCACGGCTGCACTCGTGGAGGAGGGCCGGATGATGAAGGACGGGGATCGCCGGACCGGGCCCAGAATCCCGAGAAATCTTTTCAGGCGATGCCGGATCCGGAATGCGAACCCAGGTCCTCCTGCATAGTATGCATCGATATATATATCGATAGTGGCACGCCAATGCGTTACCACTTAGCCATCTGGCTGCCTTAGATTATGGGTTAAATGGGTATATTTGGTGCTAACGATCTATTCTATATACTACTACGAATGTAACAAACGAGTAGACAATAATACTGGTTTACGTAAAAAGCTTTTTGAATAAAATTCAGAATGTGAAATTTAAACATTTCATTAAATTGTATGCAAATATGACTTATCATTCATTTGCAATTGCATTTATTTTATTTTGGATCTAAAAATATTCATTTCTATGCAGAGCCGGGATCTCTTAACTCTCTAACCGCTGAAAATTGACAAAATTGTCAAACTTTTCCAATATCATCACGCCACAGATTTCTATACCATAGATAACCTGCTTTCTATTGTTCTCCCCTATCTTTGTGAGGTTGACCTTGAGCTGACCGGAAGCCGTTGAACAAAGGAAACCGCTGGGAACGAAGCCGGAGTCTACGTTCGCTGAGTCGTTAGTTGAATACTTGCTATTTGTGTCTGCTTTTTTTGTTTTTTTGCGTTATTGATATATATTGTTTAGCATTAAAGATGTAAGAATGCGCAAATATGAGGTGATAGAAGATAGGAAATGCTTTTCATTTGGGAAGATTCTACTTTCACTGCTTAAAATAGTTGTTGTTGTATTTACAACAACTATATTCGATTTAATAGATAAATAAAGGTATGTAATAATTTAAGATTGAAACAAATTCTAAGCTTAAACATTAGAAATATTCAATAAGCATTCATATAGCCATCTATTTTTTCGCATTGTGGCAGGTAAACTAAAATGTTGCCTTATATTATTTTGTATTAATAGTGCTATTATTTGGTATTAATAGTGCTATTTTTGCTATTAATAGTGTAATTATGTTCTTGTTATTGTTTGATTATAATCTTTGTCAATAAAATAAAATTTTATTCATTCTGTTTGTGTTTGTTATTTTTCATAACTTTACATTTTTTTTAGCATATATATAATAATGGTTTTTTGACAATTCACCCTCGATGGCCTTTAAATCTATTTTTTTTTCCTTCCTCGAAACATTAAATGATTAGAAAAATGCGAAAATTGCAGTATTTTGAGCACTTCATTCGAATTATCGAAAATGTATATTTATAAAAAATTATTATAAAATTGGTTCAATACCCCATTTTTGGGTACTACACCCTTTTTATTAACTATTAGGATCTGTTCATCACATTTTTTAAAATAAATGGATTATATCTGGCCAACAAAATAAAGTCAATTTACTATAGCGTTGAATGTATATTCGTGAAAGTACCCCACCGTTTACGGCTTCACTTTTAAACAATGACCAGGCTATCTATGTATATAAATCTGTGCTCACACTTATTTAAGACACCATTATAAAATTTTTACTCTCAGATAGGGCATTCGAATAGAATTTCAAAAAGTACATTCTTAATATTTTAAACCCAATAAGCACAAAACAACGAGCGTTTAAACCAAGCTATATGCAAAAGTCGTACAAACTTTTCCAATTTCTATATGAAATATTATATCTAAGAATATAAATAAAAAATGCAATTTAAAATATTTTTAAATTGCATTTTTATTTATATATA
>AYEL01090186.1:0-24794 GCA_000484575.1 Olivierus martensii | reverse complement strand
GGTTTTTTGACAATTCACCCTCGATGGCCTTTAAATCTATTTTTTTTTCCTTCCTCGAAACATTAAATGATTAGAAAAATGCGAAAATTGCAGTATTTTGAGCACTTCATTCGAATTATCGAAAATGTATATTTATAAAAAATTATTATAAAATTGGTTCAATACCCCATTTTTGGGTACTACACCCTTTTTATTAACTATTAGGATCTGTTCATCACATTTTTTAAAATAAATGGATTATATCTGGCCAACAAAATAAAGTCAATATACTATAGCGTTGAATGTATATTCGTGAAAGTACCCCACCGTTTACGGCTTCACTTTTAAACAATGACCAGGCTATCTATGTATATAAATCTGTGCTCACACTTATTTAAGACACCATTATAAAATTTTTACTCTCAGATAGGGCATTCGAATAGAATTTCAAAAAGTACATTCTTAATATTTTAAACCCAATAAGCACAAAACAACGAGCGTTTAAACCAAGCTATATGCAAAAGTCGTACAAACTTTTCCAATTTCTATATGAAATATTATATCTAAGATGATACGGCGACCACCGAGATCTACACTCTTTCCCTACACGACGCTCTTCCGATCTATATATTATATATTTATAAATTGCACGGTGGGTGTATTCTATCCCCTGGGTAGGGGATAGAATACACCCACCGTCTGACGTAAATAGCGACTTTTCTGCATATTTTACGCCCCCTTTCTAATCAAGGAGATTACTAAGGGGGCGGGGCCAATTCCAACCACGGGTTGCACCCACACCGAGGAGGGCCAAATGGTGAAGGACGGGGATCACCGGGTCGGGCCCAGTAGCCCGAAAAAATCCGGGACTAGACCCGGGTTCGCGTCCCGGGTCCTCCAGCGTGGCACGCCAACGCATTACCACTCGGCTATCCGGTCGCCCGTAAAAAGCAACTAAAGCGGTCACTTTATGACAAGTGTTTTCTGTAGCATTCTAAAAGTTTTAATGAAATGCTTTTAGATTAAATGTTTAACATAATGGAATTGTATTAAAATTTCTGGAAAACACTTACTGGGAAATTGCACATTCAATAAACAGTAATATATATCTTCAATATAACAGATTATGAGATTTTCAATTTTTTAATTAGTAATTGGATAACTCCAAACTTGCATCAGGCATATATGACCGCTTTAGTCGCTATTTACGTCACTGAGGGCCCATTAGTTGGTTCATACATAGAATCAAGGTTCGTCACTGAAAGCTCATTAGTGGGTTCATACATAGAATCGAGATTGTTTCTGCAGCTCTCACTCCGTCATATTTTTTTGTCAACAGATGACGCCACACTCCATTCTGAAAAATATTATGTAGGGGGACGAAACAAACCTTTATACAGACTGCCCATCTTTGCGGAGAGGTAAGCCGGATTGTGGAGGACGGAGATCATCGGGCCGGGTCGGGACCCTATGATAAATATTTTCAACGGATGGGACCCGAGATTCGAACCCGGGTCCTTCAGAATGGAAAGCGGAAGTGTTTCCACACGGCCAATCCGGCCGATTTCACGTCCGTCATTGGGAGCCTGCGATAGGCCTTACGTGGATATTGGACCGTCCGGAGGGCCAGCCCGCTTTATAACCATACTTCATTTTTCGCACGTTTCGTTTTTGGGGGCAAGGTTAAGTATAAACCCCCAAGGAAAAGGGAAACTTTTATTACAATTTCATATAAATTATATCCAAATCGGATCATTGGGCGCGTGGAAACGATTTGGCATTCCACTCTGGAAGACCCAAGTTTGAGTCTCGGATCCCACCCCTTGAAAAAATTCATCATGGGGATCCGGGTCCGGCCCGTCGATCCCCGTCCTCCACAATCCGGCTAACCCCTTCACAGGGGTGGGCAGCTTGTGGAAGAGCTATATATACATAGTATGTATCATAGATCATAGTATTCTTCAAGAATGGAGTGTCGCGTTATCTGTTTGACCAAAAAAATTCTGATCATTAGAATTTTTGCTACATACTATTGAATATTTTTTCACCCTTTTTTGTTATGACGTTAACTCAACGTGTTAACTATGTATGAATTTTTCTGCAATCATTTTTCTATTGAACCAAATAAACATTTTGACCCAAAATTTTTTTATTCTGTCTAGACCAATTACAGTATGTTTATTTCAACTCCAGATTTTAAACAAAACTAAATCATTTATCTGAATGCATATTTAAATCCTCATGGGTCAAATGAAGACAAAATTTTAAATATAAACCTTCCTAAAGCATAATCTTTAATTTAAAACAAACCCCATTCCATTTGATCACCAATTTGAAGATCTCAAAAAACGATAGATATAATATATCGTTTATATAATATTTCTCATCATATCGATAATATGATCGAGAAATATTATGTAGATGCTGACGTACTATCCATGATTGATTGCTAAAAAATATATAGCAGAAACATGAGCAGAAATGAAAGATGAATTAATATTTTCTCTCATTCTGAATTTATTATGATAAATGAATATAAAAAATTTTTAATCCAAAATTTATTATTATTTATAATCATTTAAAAGAAAATAGAATAACTGATAAAATTTTGACACTTAAATTTTAATTAGAATATTAAAATATAATATTCAGTTTATCAACGTCAGGTGTCGTTTTATAATAAATGGATTCTTATGAGTAAATAAACTCCGTTAAATTTGGATTAAGTGCCAATTTTTCATATTTCGGATCACATTTATTGATAAGGTATATCATCGGAGACCTACCAAGATAGATAAGAAGCGAGTATTTTGATGATGATATTTTATAAGCTTTAAATGTGTGAAAGTTAAACACCTTGTATGCTTACTCTGCTTTCCTTCTGTGTTATGAGGTTGAGATGCATCCCATACCTTAACAGAAAATTTTCAGAGATTTCATCTATATTTATATCTTGAAGGTGGTTTTATAATGCTGTATTAGTTTCAAATGATATACAGTACAACCACTCTATTATACCAGATTGACTGCAATACAGTAATTCCTTTGAATATTTAATATAATTGATCAGCGTCGATGTAGAGCAGTAGAACATCATTAATACTATAATTATACCCAATTTTTTCATACAAGAAATACACCATATTCCCAAAATAAGAAAATATTTATCTTTAATTTGATTTTTATAGGCATCTTAAGCTATTTTAAATGATAAAGCAATATGATTTGTATATTTTCTACTAATAAAAATTATTTAAATTAAATAATGCACAGCATATTGAACAAGAAACAATGAAAATTTAATAAGTATTTTTCAGGCTTAGTCCATCATTAAATCTAGTTACATATCATTTCTATAAAATATATTAATTATTTTTTATTATTGGCATATTTGTACATTCAAATTATAGTGATTGTTCTTTTATTAATTATTAGGATTAAGCCTAAAGAATATATTTCAGTAAAATTTTAAATTATAATTCAAAATTAAATTTAAATTATAATAGAAATTTGATAAACACTTAAATTTTTGTTATATATTTTTTAAATATAAGCAACGTTGTGCTGTATTTATTTTTGAATGCTGTTATTTCTATTATAAAAAAACTTTTAAATTATTTTTTTGTATATAATCAAACTGAAAAATAAATGTTGCATTTTTAACTGTATTTTTTATATAGTAATGATCACTGGAAGAAAAGCACTTGAAAATAGTTTTATAAAAATCTTTTAAATAGAAAAACTTTAGAGCATTTTAGTCAAACTAGTGACCATTTTCATCTAATTTATAGAATACAGAAGCATAAACATATAAAGAACAAATACTCATTTTTAATTTCTTTTTAAACATTGGAAATATGTGCTTTCATGCTAACAGATGATGATTAAACAGTTATCTATTAAAGATAAAAGTTTTAAATATTTTTAATTATTCCATATTTCCAAATGGATACATTTTCTCCTGGATAGTCATTAACAACATTTTTTGAATAGTACTTTTTTTAGGATTTATAGTGCTTCAGCAATCATCCCTTCCTGAGAAGTCTCACAAGATGGTATGATCTTTGCCTTATTCCATTCTATATGCACATTATTCTCATAAGCCCTTCTATCTAGTGCAATTTTTAGCTCACCTGATTTCAAATCTCTTTTATGCTCAGCAAATCTATCTCTTAGATTCCTGGTTTCTGGTTTGATCAATGTATTCTTCTTGTCTATTAAGATCTACATTAGATAGGAGAAATTTTAAACATTGGAAATGTGCACTTTCCTATGTTTAAAATTTTAAAATAATTTTTGTATTTTTAAAATCTTCATTCTTTATATTTTTATGTTTTTGAATTCGGAATAGCAAAAAATGATCTTTAGTTTGACTGAAACATTCGAAGGATTTCTATTAAAACGTTTTTATATTTATGAAACTGCTTTCAAGTGCTTTTTTTTCAGTGATCATATTGAGCTTAATAGACAATTTGAATTTTTCTATTTATTATATAGTAATTTTAGACAATTTATCTTTTTTGTTATATGATAATTTTGCAATAAATTAAAAAGACACACACACACATATATATATCAAGGTGCATGGCAATGTGCTGGGCCAAGTTCGTGCAGTGCACTCTGTGTGTATATTTACATGAACCAACTGAAGCCATATTTGCCATCTCCATAACTTCGCTTCTGATTAAGCTAGTAAAATGATAATTATTTATGTTGTTAAGCTTTATTCCCTCATGACGCTATAAAAATTTCAAGCTTAAATATCAAAGTATCTAGGAATAGAGGCCCCAGTAAATTGCAAATATGGACACTGACTCACTCGTCAAAATTATATAGTGCTTCCCATAGACATAGAAATTTAGCACAAGTGTAAGTCTTAGGATACAGGTAAAGGAAAAATTCTGAAAAAAGCCAATTTTTCATTTATTTTGTGACTTATTTACTTCACCCCAAGCGATTGAGCGCATCACGTCGCATCTGGCAGTGCAGCATCACCTATATAACAATCTTTTTTAATGAATATATTGCTGAATATAATGAATGTATCGGTTGTTATGAAAAATTTTCATGGTTCTGGCTGAAGACATACTTTATTACCTGTATTAAGACACAATTAACACGAAATAGATAATTCATAAACATCGGTTAAAAGGAAAAAAATGGCATTGTGCGAAGAATTATTTAGCTATCATAGATTGTTATTTATTTAGCGTGTTTGTTTAATACAAACACGTTAAATAAATAACAATCTATGATACGCTACAAAAGTACTGATATCCTTCCAAAAACAAAAATGTGAAAAAATGGGCCAAGTTCTATTCTACCAATTTGTTTGGCCATCAAAACAGTAGAGATCTAAAACAGGTGCCAAGTTCCATTCCAATTGTCAAAAAATGAGATTTAAATACTGAAATAAATTCAATACAGTGTCATTTTCAGGCTTTTACTTGGCAAATTTTAATATCTATGATAGTTGGGTAATAACTTAATATAACTCAAAGACTTGCAAAGTAAAAGCCTGAAAGTGACACTGTATTGAATTTATTTCAGTATTTAAATCTCATTTTTCAACATTGAGGTTGGATGGAACTTGGCATTTGGATCTCTACTCTTTTGAGGTGGCCAAAAACTGGTAGAATAGAACTTGGCCCATTTTTTCACATTTTTGTTTTTGATGGGATATATATATATGAGTTTTTAGTCATATATATAAAACTGTAAAAAGACATATGAAAAGACATGACATATATATCATTTTAATTTATTACAATATTACAATATAATTTATTACAAATAAGGTATATGCTAAATTATATACCTGGACTATCTGTGCCATTCTCTGTGCTCTGTGATTGTTAATTTTAATTATTTTTCAGTTATAATCTTATCATTGCATAATTTTATTTTCTTACACTATTTTTATTATTTTATTTTATTTTTTAAACTACACTAGTTAACGACCAGTTAAAATCATACCAGTGTCCAGATTTAGTCCATGGATGCCAGTTGGATATTTTTATTGTTGAGTATTAATTAGTTTTCTTGGAGAAGTTTGTAATTTTCATATAGTTCATAAAATACAATCTTCTTGAGTTTTATTTAACTTTTGTTTGTATTGAGTTGTTGAAAGCATTTATATTTTTATCAGAGAATATAACATCATTTTTTGCTTATATATTTTGATATTCATATATAGAATTGCTAATTGTAAGTTTTGTAATCTTCAGTTTTTTCTATTATTGTCGTCATTTATTTTATCATAACGTATATTTGGTGATAAGACACTTTTTGAGGATGGGCTTAATTTGATACTTAAGTGTTTTTAATTAATGTTGTTTTAATTTTTGTTATTTTCTTATCAAATCTTTGATTTCACTCATTTTCTTCACAGTATGTATAGCTCATCCTATTGATACCAAATCTTCAGTGTATCAGATAAATATTTTCACAGATCTGGCAGGATAGTCAGGCTCCTAATTATACTGCCAATTCATATTTGTGATAGAAATTTTAAAAGGCATAACAGAAATTTAAATAATCACAAAATAGTAATTTTTCATTAATAAAAATACACTGTGCAATAATCCATTTTAATTTTGATAAAAAAAAATTTCTTAAAAAAATGAGACTCAAACTCGCAACCTTCCAATGACATCTTACATTAATCGAACGGTGAACGCATCGCACTATGGTGGCACTTATTAAAATTTTAATATCAATCAGTATATAAACAACATGGAAATTTTAAACCCTTTTTTTTCAGCAATGCTTGAGAGTTGTGTCGTATTACTTTATCATGGGTTTGTGGGTGAGTAGTACTACAACATATGTAAAAATCAGCAAAATCAGAGGGGGCATGTTTGGCACTCCCCTTGTAAGTCATATTTTTTGTTTAGTTTTTTCCTCCTAGCATCATTTGTAGGTTTTGCTTGAAATGAAAAGTAAATTTATTAACGACACTAGCAGATTTCAATTTTTCTGTATAAATTATAATATTCTTGGAAACTCTGCCTTCTTTAGGATCTACAATTTTTAGTAGTTTGATGTGTACTCATGTCAATTTCAATATTACATAAAGAGTTCTTTGGGACAATGGTGTATTATGTTTAGATAGTGAAACATCCTCTTTATACTCTCTTAATTATATGTGAAAATTCTTGGATGTATAGCCAATGTATTTTTCTCAGAATCTAAATCTGTTTCTAATTGGTATGCTATATATATCCTTGGTTTTCTATTTTCTTCATTAGAATCTTTATCATTTTATATTGCATTGAAAAGAATATTCCTCCTATTAAAAGCTAATTTCTTTGAAGTTTCCTTTCTATAAAAAATATATATATATATGTTTATAATATATTAAAATATATATTGTATATTAGAAGAAGGTGGTTTATTTCCTGCTTTAAAGGCTTATCAAATTTCATTTATAATTTTTTTGCTGTTGAACTATATCTTAAGATGATACAGTGAAGTAAGTTCAATATTTTAAAAATATTAAAATATCTTGCAAAAGACTGTCAGTAAAGTTTTAGTTTAATAAAATCAGAAATTTTAAGATATTAGTAATTCATAGTAAATATTTGAGAAAATGGCATTATTAGTGGAAAAATATATATAAAGTTCTCGACTTTATAAGTTACTTTATTCCTGGAGTGAGCTAAAATAAGAATTCATAAATCAAGAATCAATTTCCCATAGACATAATGTTAAAATTAGAAGTGTTAAATTCAAGGCTGAGGTGTCAGCAGGAAAATGTGCAGACACCGACACTGACTCCTGCATTTTTTATTTTGCCCACACCGACTCCTCTGACAGTAAACACACACAAATAAATTTTTAGAACACATTTTTATTCAATATTTATTACTGAAAAAATTATTTATTCATCTGAAAAAGAAAATAATTATTTAATACATTTTAAAAATTTAAAACCAAAAAATTATGAGCAATGAGAATGTTATTGCTGACACAAACTCCTCCTAAAACTGCCAACACCAACTCCCCAGCCCTGGTTAAATTCCCAGCAATGCAATTTCACTATAATAAAATTAAGTAAAGGCCAATAAAATCGGCTGTTTATGATTAAACAATGATTTATTTATCTAAATAAACAAAAACATCGCCATCAAAATCAAATAAATTATAATAATAATGAAATTATTTGTCATGTAAATGTTGTTGGATTTTTATTTTTCATTATTATTAACAGATAAGTAGATGAAATTTTTATACAGATGAACTACTTACTGCCTTAGGCATAATATGGAAATGGAAATTATTTATATAATATGCTGATAAAACTAGTGTGTCTGTGCTACTTTCATTTCTCACCTGCCATTTTGATTTTTATACTTTTATAATAGATAAGAGAATTTTTGCTACAGAACCAGTCATACTATATTATATAACCATATATGTAATTTGAAATGCTTTTTATGAATATTTAGCATTTATTTATTGCAATTATGTTCATATTTTTAAATTTTTAATAATTCATATTTGAAAAATCTCTCAAACTTAGAAATTTGTAAACCAAGAATGCATTATTCATACACAGTCATATCTTGTTATTGCAACAATTATTTTCTAGACCACAGTTGTAAATTGAATCACAGCATAGCCTTTTTTCATTTGTCAATGTAAATAAAAGTATGTATGTAATAATATATATAATAATATGCTTAATGAATAATAGTGCAAAAACATATTTATATTATTATTCATTAAGTGTACAATAGCACTAGGCCTAAAAAACTTGATTAAATGGCTGCATTTTAAATCATTTCACCTTATAGAATCCAGGTTTGATTCTGGGATTCATACATTTAGTTTTTAGAATGAATCTAGAGCCCAACCTGTCTATATATTAATTTATGTTTTATATACTTATTCTAAGTATTATTTTCAGATAATTTTCATTTTCAGATACAAGATAAAAACATAGAATATAATTGAGAAGTGCTATATTAGTGAAGCACCACAACATGGAGTATGCCTATATATAAATCTAATCATCCTATATAATGATTTATAGATGAAAGCTCCTTAAATTAAAAATTTTGATTCACAAAATTTATAAAATTTTGTGAATCACAGATTCTGATAAAAATTTGTATTCAATATCACAGATTCTGATAAAAATTTGTATTCAATAGTAATAATAATAACAGAATTATTTGTCATATAAAATAACTAATGAAGATATAGTACATCATTGTGGGCACGGAGTAACTCCAGGTCAAAGTGCTATGTCGGACATGAGTCAAGACATAGCTACTTATGATGTTTAATTGTGTGTTAACTAACTGTCTGTGTCAGTGCTGAGAAACTTTCTTACTATGTTGCATGTATTGAGTAGTGATGCATTTTGTAGTGTTATGTATGTCTTGGGATGTAGATCTAATGTTTTGAGGCTTTTGTGTAGTGTGTGAGGGATTACTTCTATAGAGGAGAGAATGATGGATACTGTAACTACCTTTTGCATTCCCCAGAGACGCTTAATTTCTTGTGAGAGTTCTGTGTATTTGCTAATTTTTTGGGTGAATGCATCCTGGATGTTGTGTGTGTCTGGTATTGAGATGTCTATAATGTAGGTAACTTTGTTTTGCTTGTCTATGAGAGTGATGTCTGGTCTGTTGTGGTGTATGGTTTTGTCTGTTAGGATTGTTCTGTCGTAATACATCTTGTGTGTTGAGTTTTCTAGGATTGTGTCTGGTATATATTTATAATATGGTGTAAGTGTGTTTATTAATTTATATTTGATTGCAAGCTTTTAGTGTATTATGTTTGCTACTTGGTTGTGTCTGTGCAGGTAATTTGTTTGTGCGAGCAGCTTGCAACTTATACTTGGTTGTGTCTGTGCAGGTAATCTGTGCCAGTAGCTTGTAACCAGACGTAATGTGTTGAATTGTTTCGGGTGCTATGTGACATTTCCTACAGGTGTCCATGTGTTTCATGTGTTGAATCGTTTCGGGTGCTATGTGGCATTTCCTACATGTGTCATCAGTATGTATTTTCTGTAGTTTTTTGTGTTTATTATCGGGTGCAATGTGGCATTTCCTACATGTGTCATTTGTTAATGTGCTGTCTCTTAGTATGTATTTTCTGTAGTTTTTAGTGTTTATTACCTGGTCTTGTATTACTAAAATAAACCCTTCTGTTTCAATAAATACATCCCCCTGTTTGATGCTTTAGCATCTATGAAGTGTTTCTGAAGGTTGTATGGGTGTCTGCCATGGTGTTCCTTTCTACACCAAGATGTTTTCTTTTCCTGTATGTTTGCTGTGTTGTCTATTTGGCATGGAGTGTTCTGAAGATTTAATGGTATTATGTTTTTATCTGCCAAGACAATAGCTTTGTGTAGTTGTGATGTATGTTGTTTTTTTATGGAAGAACTCTCTCAGATTATATATCTGTCTGTCGTGTAAATGTGGGATGTCAATAAGCCCACATCCTCCTTCCTTGCATGGGAGAGTAGTTCTTTCTATGGCAGATTTTGGGTGATGGTACTGGTATTTTGTAAGTGTTGTTCATGTTTTTCTTTGGAGTGATTCAAGATCTGTCAGTGTCCACTGTATCACTCCAAAGGAGTAAGTCAGTATAGGTATGGCGAATGTGTTGATGGCTTTCACTGTGTTTTTTCCATTCAGATGTGTTTTGAGAATGTTATTTAATCTGTTGATGTATAGTTTTGATAATGTTTGTTTAGTTTTCTTCTGTTCTGTGAGTCTGGCTTGCTGGAATCCCAAATACTTGTACACCTCACCCTCTTCCATGGATTCGATAGATGTCTCCATTTTCAAGAGTGAAGCCTCTTTTCTTTAGGACTTTTCTATATGGAGTGTTTTGCATTTGTCGAGGCCAAACTCCATGCATATGTCTTTTGAAAATGTGTGCATGATTTGTGACAGCTGTTATAATTGTGTTTGTGTTGAGGTGTACAGTTTAATGTCGTCCATGTAAAAGAGATGTGTGTGTAGTGTGTTGTTTGGTTTTGTCTAATGCTGTAACCACAGTTCGATATGTTCAGTTTGTTGGAGAGTGGATTTAGGGTGAGGCAGAATCAAAATGGGCTAAGGGAATCGCCCTGGAAAATACTTATTATTATTATTATTATTATTATTATTATTATTATTATTATTATTATTATTTTATATAGCTTCATTAGTTATTTTATATGACAAAAAATTCTGTCATATACTATGCATATATAAATTATATATCTATAAATATATATTTTTGTTATTCATAAAATATAAGAATTACAAATAATATTCTTTAAGAATGTAAATTACTTAAAGAAATTTCTAAATATTTTCTTTTTCTTTAAACTAGAAAATGCAGCTATTTTCTCTTGGAAATGTGACAGATTGGGCTATCAGTGGAGTTGATCATAATATTGAAGGAAATGGTGGACCAGAATGTGTAAAATATCTTTCAGCAGATAGAAGATTATATGAAACAGTTTTTGCTAGTATTCTAGCATTGATTTATGTTTATTGGGGTATACGAAGAATTCAAGTACCAACAGTTCCGAAAGTATTTAAAGAAGATCGTGGAGGTCGTAGATCTTTGTTAATGCTGATGTGTTTGGTTTTAGGAATGGAAATTGGCTTCAAATTTTCATCTAAAACAGTGATATATTTTTTAAATCCTTGCCATGTTGTTACTGTGATACAAGTAAGTATCATTTATTTAATATCAACTGTCAAAAATTAATGATATATACTGTAAATATATAAAGTGATTTAACAAAAGATTTAGTTTAAAATTCCTGTTATATTAACATATTGAAAATGCAATGAATTTCTTAAATATTAACATTGGCATTACAAATGGTGAATTTTACACAGTTTGTATAGGAATTTAATATCTGCATTGTTAATTATTCTTAATTGATTATCAGATTCTTGAAACTATAAAAAAAACAGGTTTTATTCACTGTTAAAGAAAATATATATCCACTACAGTAACAAATGAAGTAAAATTAAGAAATACAATCAGATGTTTCTGAAAATAATAACCACAGTATGAAAGGTTTTTCACTAAGCTGTATGATAAATTCACTAAAATCGCATTCTCTTCTAATTCCAGGACAAACAAATAATCTAATGCACAAACGTTCAAATTATTTATTATGCTCCAGAAATATACTAATTATGATAGAAATTTCAGAAATATGATGCTAGATAATATATCTAGCTTACTCTGTTATGTGCCATTGACAGCATTTGTCCATGGCAGGGACAAACAGAATTTTATAACTCCAATTTCATGGGTCCTAATTGATTTATTGCAGTTGTGTTTAAGGTTTTCAAAAAAGGATCGTAATGAATTTCTGATGATGATTCCTAAATGTTTTTGGGCCAAAATTTGTTATTTTAAATAGTTTTTATGAACATTTATTTGCATATTTTTTGGAAAATTCACATTTTTCTCTCTTTCTTTTTCTATATTTTAGATTATTCTAGAGTTTTTGTAAAAATTAATTTACAAAAAATTAATTAGTAGTGCAATACTAGTTTTTCCTATATGTAGTTATTATTATAAAATTAAGATATTATTTATTTATAATAGTTTATAATATCCCATAGTATATTGAAATAGCATTATACAACTTCATTTAATCATATAAATCATATAATTCTAGGAAATGGTTTATATAATTGTGTAAATAATTTTAAATACAACAAATAAATCAAACTTATAAATTCTATCATAGAAAAATTTGTCTTTATTCTAGTTATTTGTTCCAGTTTCAACTGAAAACAGTTTATAAGTTAATTGTTTAATGCTAATTAGTTAAATATTAAAGAAGAAAATGTCTAAATTGAATATTTGAAATTATTTCTTATGATAAATGGTTCATTATTGTAAATTCTTTGAAATTATTTCTGTTAATTTTATAAGACTATTGTAAAGTACAATATAATTATAAATTGGTAATATGATTATTATAATGTATCAGTTATTTGTAATTTATGATAACAAGTAATAAAATTATTTTTCATATCAGTAAAATATATATATATATTTATTTTCAGATATTTTTGTTGGCAGCACCACCATCTAAATTAGTAACAATCCTATTTAGAGTACAAATACATTGTTTAAATGGTCCACTTTTGGCAATATTTTTTCCAGTGCTTAATACTCGTGAGGTAATAAAAAGTTCTTTGTAATTAAATAAATATAAATAATCTTAAGGTACTTGATATTAGATGATCTAAAGGTAATTGATCTTATAATTAACTAAATTAATTTTTTCTAAAGTTGTTGAAAGTTTTAATGAATAAAATGATTTAATATTTTAATATAGGCATACCTCATTATTATGATGGCTATATTCCAGACCACCACTGAAATTTTCTGTAAAGTGGCTAACAACTTTTTTCATTTTCTAATTCATATCAAAAGCTAAGAACATGTTTATACTATTATTCAATAAGTGTGCAATAGCATTACGTCTAAAAATCTTTGTTGGACGGCCATTTAGTAAAGCATTCGCTTACTACCTTGGAGGATCCAGGTTTAATTCTGGTCAGATTTTCAGGAGAGTTCAGGCCCACTATGTATTAATTTACAAGGGTAAGTCTGAAAATAAGTTTCCCCAGGCGACTGTGGACAGAGGGGTGGATGAAAGACTAAAAATAGCATGAGACATTAAAGATCAGACGTTTCTTTATTTTTCCACATAAGTACCACGTACATTGAGACATTTGTCATACCGCTGTATAAGCTTCAAAAAACCTCCCAGGAAAAATTCAGGGCTCTGCATATGGAAGAAGCATCGAACGGCTTGTGTGACTTCAGCATTGCTTCCAAAGCGCCTTCCGCTAAGAGTCTTCTTCAAAGACGAAACAGATGGAAGTCACTGGTTGCGAGATCAGGACGGTAAGGCGGATGGTTAAGGCGCTCCCAACCAAGAGTTGCAATATGGTTTTGCATTGCCGTCGCTGAGTGTGGTCTCACATTGTCATCCAACAACAGAACGCCAGATGTAAGAAGGCTAGGCCGTTTTTTTCTGAATTGCCTCCTTCAATTTCGACAGGGTGTGACAGTACCGCGTAGCAGTGATGGTTCCAACCTCCAAAAAGTCCAGCAACAAAACCCCTTGGGCATCCCAAAAAACTGTGAGGAGAGGGGGCCTGCAGAGGGCGTTGTTTTGAACTTCTTGCGGACAGGTGATGATGGATGTTTCCACTTCATAGATGCGGCCTTCAATTCGGGTGTGAAATGGTGGATCCACGTTTCATCCCCTGTCACAATCCGAAACAGAAAGTCATTGCCATCATGATAGTAATGCACGAGATGTTCCAGGCTGACTCCCATGTGTTGTTCCGTGTGGTTCGAGGTCAATTGTTGAGGCACCCATCGTGCTGACACTTTCCGGTATCCAAGACTGTCGTGGATGATCTTGTGAGCTCGTGCATGTTCAATTCCAAGTTCCGCCGCTACTTCATTGATGGTGATACACCAGTTCATTATAATCATGTCATCCACCATCCTGACATTTTCCTCTGTAGTGGCCGTGCATGTCAATCCAGGTCTCGGTGTGTCCCGTACTTGCTGCCCCCTCACTGAATTGGCGGCACCATCTCTGCACCATTTGTTTTGACATCACAGCAGGTCATAGACTTCCACGAGGCAGTTATGGATTTCTGCTCCTGATATTCCCTGTGCCCAACTCATAATGGACAACTTCTCTCAGTTCCTTCTTTGACTACAACGTCAAAATGCGCCTTTTTTCCATAGCTACCAGGCACAGACTGAGCAGCTCGTCTCTGCTTTGCGCAGGTGCTGCGAGAGCGCCATCTGCTGGATTGCAGTTAAATGATACCCACTTGTGTCTGGGTGTCTTTTGCGTTCAACTGCAGTCTTGTTTCCCCCATTACTGTTCACTTTCTGGGGGAAAACTAGAGGGGAAACTTATTTTCGCACTCCCCCTCATATATTTTATATACCTATTCTAAGTACTATTTTACAGATAATTTTTCTTTTTGAGATATAAAATAAACATAGAATGTAATTGAGAAGTGCCATATTAGAAAAATGCTATAAAGTGAAGTATGCCTGTATTAAAAAATAAACTTTTGTCTAAATGAAATTTAATTTTAATGATCCAAGAGATTGAAATTTAGAACATAAATGAAAGTATATTATTTAATTCACAACAATTTTATATTATTATTCTAAATAATTTTTGAAATATATTAAATAATTATTGTCATTTTATTTATTTAAAAATTATTCTAAAAAATTTATTTATTCTGTCATTATCTCTCTCATTAATCAACATCATTTATAGTACCAAAAACAATAGTAATAAAAATATAAATAATCAAATCTTTAACAGCTTGATATTGGCATGATGACACACAGTTATTGTTACCTGCACATTAGCATCAAGGAAGTGTCAACAGTAATTCCTTTAAAATCATAAATATTTTTCTCCTTATTTTGACATATGAATTTTTTTTAACTATATGTTGAATAAAAACCTACACATTAAAAGTATACCTATCGAGATAGATAGCATTTCATTTTTCTTTGCAACTATTTTTTGTTTACAAAATATATGCTGTAAATAAATTATTCACTATAAATTAATAATTTCTAATATATTTAATCTTTTTTCACATAAATAATATAAAAATAATAATTACAGGATAAATATTAATTTACAGAGTCGTGCAGATAAATCCGGATTAATCGCGATGTAATTAAACACGACAAAATTGCAAGAAAAAATAAATTTATTATAAAGAAAACTACATAAAAACATATTTACATTATTTACAATTGCAGTTACTCTATGTAGCTGCCATCTAATGCTACAACTTTTTCCAGGCGGGTCTGCCATATAATGCTACAACTTTTTCCAGGCGGGTCCGGAAACTCTGATATCTCTCGGTCTAACAAGGTCATGACCTCGACAATGGAAGCTTTCAGGGAATCTTTGCTGTTGCGGTGGTTTTCGTTGACCTTTGATTCAACAACATCCCTACATGTAATAGTTGAGGGGATTGCAGTCGGGGCTTGAGGGAGGCCACAACTCGGGCGACCAATGGTATGGGCGACTGCGGCGACAAATCGCCACTCGATCCAAATCAGCAACAAATTGTCACTCGATCAAATCGGCAACAAATTCGTCACTCCTCTTAGTCAGACCGCTTTCGATGTTTGACCCGGTCAGGAATAACTTCCTCCGTTTCAGACTCCCTGAACTTCTTCGCTGGGTCATAAACCTGCGTCTTTTTGTAACCGAACTATTCGATTATTTCTCGCGGCGACTTTCCGGCGTGAAGAGAATTGAGTATAGCCACTTTCCGATCGTGCTCTGCACGTGCTGATGACTTGGCGGCCATTTTGTGAATGTTTACTCTCTACCAAGGTCACTACTGTGTCATGTGCAAGTATAGCCAAATTCCCGCCAAAACAGAAATAGCGAAAATTCGTGCGTTAAATTTGTCCAGATTTACCTGCACGACCCTGTATATAAGCTAGATTGCTAAATTAGCTGATTTTTGTTTGCACTCAGTCATTTTCCATGCTAATTGACTGTACAACATTTTCTTACCGTACTTGTTAGCTTTATTCTTTGTTTTTTTTCAAATTGTCATTGCTTGACCATTAAAATGCTAATAAAATTAACCAAATTTTCACAATCTTTTAACAAAATTATGAAAGAATAATAGGATTTTGCATACATATTAATATTTTTATTAATACTTTTTATAATAATACAGGTAGTCCTTGGCTTACATAGATCTGTACTTATATAACTATTCTCTGACTGTAAACAAAAATATACTGATCATAGTGGATAAATTTATAATGCTGAGATATAAGCATTTATCTCCTAATTTCATCATTTATCATATGTATATGTGTTTTATGAGCTTATTAGGTGAATTTTGTTAATGAGTTAGAGCCAGACCTAGATCTATTGAAAAACAGGAGATATGATACTCTGAATTGAATCCAGATCCTCCAAAATGATTAATGACTATTTACTATATAGCATATATGCTTATTCTTTAATATAAATATTTTAATGTTATCCTATACAGTGTCACAAAAAAGTATTATTTTAGTACTATTGGATATGTACTGATATACGTATGTTTTGACTTATGTAAAGTTTTGCTGAATGATCTAATTACATAAGTTGGAGATTATATATATATATATAAGATGTGGCTATTAAATAACCAGATTGATCATGCAGGTAATAAAAATAGAATGGAAGAGAAAAGATTGTTGAGCTTAAATCTTTTTTGCAACAATCGAATATTTTTGGAACTGAGCAGGCTAATTCGTGCATGCATTTCATTGTTAGTAGAAATATTATGATGTGTTTCCGAAATTATTCTTCAAAGATAAAAAAATGAGCAAATCACAATTGTTGATTGTTTTTTATTTTTTTTTACTCAAAGTGTATAATTTTTATCATGTGAGTTCCTGATGGTCCTGTGGATGGACACACATGATTGTTAGGGACCCACCCAGCATAACAACATGACCCCTAGAGATGAATTAGGAACTCATAATGTGCTTATAATTCATGGAGATGATACTCTCTAAGGATCATGGATCTAGGAACAATCTATAGAGTGAGAAGGTGTTAGGGACCCACCCAGCATAACAACATGACCCCTAGAGATGAATTAGGAACTCATAATGGGCTTATAATTCATGGAGATGATAGTCTCTAAGGATCATGGATCTAGGAACAATCTATAGAGTGAGAAGATCAGGAATTAAGCAATCCTTCTGTACAACTCTCTACAAAAACATGAAGAATACATAGGTAAGACCAAAAGATATCTAAACACACGAATAGGAGAGCACAGAACAGACATAAAAACAGATAAGCTAAGTGCTGCTCTGGCAATTAAAGCCTATAAAGAGGATGTTAATATAGATTGAGAAAGTACCAAAATAATAAGGAATATCATGAGCAACATAGGTGGCAGCATGCTGAGGCTTTGGAGGTAGAAAAAAGAAAAGTAAAGATGAATGTAATTAATGACAATGATCCCGAAAACCTCCCGATGTCATGGCACGGAGGTTTCGTGTTTTTCATGTTCATGCAATTTTTTCGTATGAACACGAAAAATTGTATATATATGGCAAAAACATTTTGCCACCAGTTTATGTACAAACATCGTATAAAAGGGTTGCTTATATGAATATTATAACTATTTCAATAACCAATAAGAATGTGAAAAAGTTTTAAAAACAAAAACAATTCTAAATTTTTGAAAAACTGTGCATTCTAAAAGAAGTATAGTGTTCTACAGTGGTCGTTAAAAAAAGAATATGTTTAGAGATTACCGATGAGGGTCTCAAAGTAAAACCAAAAATGTTTCAAAATAAAAAATAGTCCTTGTTAAAGAGCTGTAAGTATAGTAAAATCTATAGAGCATTTTCTGTAAAACAGATTTGGAAAAAAATGCTTATCATACATAACTGAATCATTTGCTCTGTTCCCCAGATTTGGCACCCTGTGACTTTTTTTATTCATTTTACTAAAAATGTACAAAGGGGACCCCTTTTGAGTCCATGGAAATGGCCAAAGCAAAAATGGTGGAATTCTTTAAAAGCCTAACAGAAATGGAGTTGCTTCATTGTTTTGAATAGTGGAAGAAATGAATGTGGTAATGTGTGGACAGGAAAGAAGATAAAAGTTAAAATGTTTAATATTTTAATAAATTCTATTTATAATGCTTATCAAGTTATTTAATAGCTACATCTCTTATAAACCTAGAATTTTCAGAAAAAATTAAAACATTTTTATTCCATAATTCATCAATTTTGATCCATTTTTCAAAAATTTTATGGCCTACTCAAAATAATTTTTTTTTTAAATATGATAGATGATAGGTTGTTGATAAGAACTGGTTTCTTTTGAAAATGTTCAAGTTTCATACTAACTTTTTTTTTTTTGATATAAAAATTGAAAAACTGTTAAAGATCACATTTTTAGTTAATTTAAATTGCTAAAGTTTTTAATATCTGATATCAGTGTCTTAATCTGACTATCCATTTTTCAGAAACATCTCTGATTCATATTTATTATAATAATTAAAATATATTGACTTACATTCCTGTCATGTTCATATAATTATATGTTCCATATTTTTAATAGATTGAAATGTACTAAATTTAGAATAATAATTTTGTTTTCACTTCATCTTTTAGATTTGATTTGGAAATTGCATAACAACAGTAATTTTTCCAAGAATTTTTATTTATATTATATTGATGTTATCTAGTATTATCATTCTGAAATTTTATTATTGTATTTATTAAAATTTGTAAATTATAAATAAAAGTTAATAATGGATAAAAATAAATATTTTTAATTTTACAGATTTAATAAAAATCTCCAAATGATATATATATAAATAATAATAAATATATATCAGCATTTTCCAAATAGTATTCTGTGGAACCCCAAAATTTCTGATAGTCTGTGTTCAGCCAAAAACAAAAAAAATTAAAAAATCATCTTGCTTACAAAATCTAATAATCAATCAATCAATCCTAGCGTTCAATCGTGTCCAATTCTTGGCTTTTCTATGGGTCATGTCCCTCCATGTCTTTCTCTCCCTGACCAATTCTCGCAGTTCCTCGATGTTCTTGCCCGTGTCCTTGATTGTATCCAGCCAATGGGTCTTTGGTCTTCCTCTAGGTCTTGTTCTGTTCATCCTCTCCAGCATCACATCCTTCTCCAGCGAGTTGGCCTGTATCACATGACCGAAAAAAGTCAGCTTCTGTCTGGTAATCTTGCCTTCCAGGGAAAAACAGGATTGATGCACTCCAAGACTGACTTGTTGGTGACCCTCGCTGTCCAGGGGATCCTCAGGAGTCTTCTCCAGCACCACAGTTCGAACATGTCAATCTTTCTCCTGTCTGCCTTTGTTAGGATCCAGGTCTCACACCCGTAGGTGGCAATGGGAAACACAATGGTGGTGACCATTCTGCGCTTGGTGGTGATTGAGACGTCCTTACACCTCCAAATTGGGTCCATGTTGACCATCGCCGTGTGCCCGAGGGTGATTCTTCGTGTGATTTTTGGGGTGCACATCACCATTGCAGTCTACCTTGGAGCCCAGGAAGATGAAGCTGTCGACCACCTTGATCTTGTTGTTGATCTTTATATGGACTTCGTTGTCGGCAGTGGTCATAATTTTTGTTTTCTTGATGTTCAACTGAAGTCCCATCTTCTCACTTTCATTTTTTAGTTTCATGATCATCCACCTCAGGTCCTTGTCGCTTTCCTCCAGCAAGGTCATGTCGTCAGTAAACCTGAGGTTGCTTATTGTCCGACCCCCAATCTTCATCCCCACTTCGGATTCCTCCAGGTGCAGTTTCCGCATAATCACTTCAGCGTAGAGAGTAAAGAGAAACGGGAAGAGGGTGCAGCCCTGTCTGGTGCCTTTCTTGATCTTGAACCAATCTGTATCTCCATATCTGTTCTCACAGTAAGCTTCCTGGTTCTGGTAGAGTGATCTGATCAATCTGATCAGGTGTTCTGGCACTCCCAGTTCCTGCAGGGCGACCCAAAGCTTGCTATGCTCCACACAATTGAATGCTTTGATATAGTCAATGAAGCACATGAAGAGCTTCTTTTGATATTCTCTGGCCTTCTCCATGATCCATCTAAGGTTGCAATGTGATCGCAGATCCCCCGGCCCCGCCTGAATCCTGCTTGGATGTCTGGTAGTTCCCGATCAATGATGTTGCCCAGTCGCTTCTGAATGACCTTTAGTAGAACCTTACTGGCATGTGATATGAGAGCAATGGTTCAATAGTTGGCGCAGTCCTTTGTATCTCTTTTTTTTGGTATGGGGATGAAAACTGACTGCCTCCAATCAGCTGGCCATGTGCAGGATTTCCAAATCTGCTGACAAAGAGTCGTCAAGGCAGCTCTTGGGATTGGCCTGAGCAGTTCGGCAGGGATCCCATGAATGCCAGGCGCCTTGTTGTTTGGTAGCTGACGCATCGCCCACTCCACTTCGCTTTCAAGAAGATCTGGTTCTTGAAGTCCCTGGTTTGTCTGATCTTCATTCTGTTGATCATCAGTGGAAGTGTACAGGTCTTCAGTGTATTCTCGCCATCTCTCCTTGATATCTTGCTGGTCGGTCAGTTCGTTGCCATCATGATCTTTGATGGTTGATTGTCGGGCCGAGAAGGGAATTTTCACCTGTTTCATTATTTTTAAATTAAAATTATGTATTATTAGATTTCACTGTGGAAATCTAATAATACATAATTTTAATTTAAAAATAATCAAATTACATATTACAAGTAATTCTTGTTCAAAATCAAATTATGAAGTTTTAATTTATTTTAAATTATTTGACTTTGAACTGACATATATTTTTAAATTCACTACTGAAAAAATTAAATAAATGAATTAAAGTAGAAATGATATTTAATTAATGATATATGTCAAATTTTTAATGATGACTGATGATCTTAATTATAAGAAAAATTAGTATAAGATATACTCTGAGCCTAATATTTTAAATAATTTCTTGGAAAAGTTGTAACAAACATATTTTGGAGTAATTTAAGTCATTATTCTGAAATATCTTAGAATTGCAAGAGAAAGGGATAAGGCTTTTGTAAAGAAATCAGCACAAAACATTTTGAGATTATCTTTGAAAAGAATCAATGGAATTTGTTGCAGAAAACTATATGTGAAACCATTTAGTTATAATAGCTTATGCTCTTTAAAAATTTTTATCTTTAAATATAATATTACCTCATTTATTTTTATAGCTGCCAATGGAATTAGAATCTTATTGGATTCAACATATATTGATGCTAATCATTCCCTTCTACCTCCTTCGTACTGGAATGAATGGTAAAATAAAATTATTTGAATATTTTTTCAATATAAATATTAATAATCCTTTATATATATAAGTTTGTTTATAATTTGAAGAGGTTTTTAATAGCATATTAGTGTTTCATATTTTCTACTGTTGAAACTTAAATTGTAATGAACTATTTTTTAAATTCTTCTAATTTAATGTTTAATTTTGTGAATACATGAATCAACTTCAGACATAAAATTACAATTGATTTGTATTAAAATATATTTAATCATTTTTTCAGTGGGATTGGATATCAGCTATGCCATTTACACAGTGATTGGAATATACATTGTTTGTGTTATAACATTTGTATCAAATTGTTAATTAATATTCATATTTTTTTCTAAGAAAATTTTTCTTTAATTCCTATATTTTCAATGATGGTGAATCTTTAAACATAAAATTGAATTTTCATGGCTAATTAATTAATCAAATTCTACTAATGTGAAAATATTTTTCAATATATCATAAGAATATCTAAAAATATTAAATATATATTGCTAGTTTAAAATATGGAAATTCCCAGGTTTATGAATTTTTTCAAATATGAAGTATCAAACAACTGAAAAATATGAACATTAATTTCAATAAATAAATGCTAAACATAGCCATGCTTGCTCTACAAGTGAAAGCTCATCTTTACTTATTCGTGGCTATGATTAAAAACTATATTTTTGATATTGATATAGCACTAATCACACCAGGAACATATGACATCAACATAAATTAAAAAATCCAAATTTCTAACTTGCTTACTCAATGCATATGATATGGTTTAATAATTTTCATGTGGAGAGAGACAAAAATGAAAGGAATATCATGATAATTAGTATAAAGGTCAACTTTCCACATGGGAGATAAAATATATTTACAGAAATCTCAAATTAAACCAGCTGCTGTAAAAAATTAGCCCCTACAAGGAGAATTTCATTCTGCATCACACAGAAATTCAGCCTATCAATTTTGAAATCCAACATATAACAATGCATAGAAAAATAAGTGCATGCAAATAGATTGAATTCTATGATTAAAGAATTGAAACCAAGTGAAATTTTATCAGATAATAGTGTTGAAAAGGATGAAGAGTTAAATGATAATCTTAGTCAAGATGAAGTAGAACAATTGAGTGAAGGTGATAATATTTATTTACTTTACTGGGAGGAACAGTTGATACAAATCCATTCTTCTATATACAAGAAATTCACATTCCTATTCTTCTTACTGAATTAATCTATTGTATGTGTTTTATTTCAGACATTTCAGATAAATATTTTTGAATTAAAATAAGTTATTTAACTTTTATAAAATTCATTGAAGACCTGTATGGCCATCATTTTTTCTTTTATATTATATGCTGCTTTCCTTCACATTGGATACACAATGATTGGACATTGCAGTGCTCACCATAGGCTGCCCACATCTATGTTAACAATGTGCAGTCAGGTGAAGAATGGGAGTTGAATGGACTGAGCCTGGACATCTAAAAAAATTTGGAAATATGAAATCTAGAATTAAATAAAAGTATTCCTTGATGGAAGATGCTTCTGTCTTAGTGAGCACTAATCTATCCAGTCAATAGGTTTCATTATCGCAAAATCATTGATGATGGCTGTCATAAGTAAGATTTTCATCTTTAACAAATTTAAAGATTTGTTAAAGATAGTAGAATTTCTATTCCCTGTACACGTATTTGTATAGGGAATTCCTACTACTACATTGTAGTATAATAGGAATTCCCTACTACTACTACTACAAGTAGTAGTAGGGAATTCAATACAATTTTATTGTTTTAATTAAAATTATTTGTAAAGAAAATTTATTTCTACTATATGAAAGAATTTCTTGAGTGCAATATTTTGAATTTTTTGGGAAATATTAAAAAATTAATTCATTTTTTATTACATTTTACGTAAAAAGATTTTAGAAAAGTATTATATACAACAATTTTAAACAATAAGTTAAGATAATGAGATTCTATAATGAAAAATTAAATTTTAAAATTTTCTTCAAAAAATCAATATTTATATATAAATATAAAGAATGCTGAAGAATAAAAGAATATTTTTTTCATATACTGAGAAAAGAAAAATAAAATGAATTTCAGATTTAATTGTTATGCCTCATGGTGTCTTCTACATACAAACAGTCCCTGAGATACATAGGTGGATTATTCCACAAAATCCTATGTAAGTCAAAACATATGTATGTCAAAGTATATTTTTTAAAGTACTAGTGTGTCACAATGATGTAACAGTAAAATAGTTATATTAAAGAATAAGCATATAAATTACATGATAAAGCAGACAGCAGACTGAAGAATATGGATTTAATTCTAAGTCCTTCCATCTCCAGGTTTGGCCCAGCTTGTTACCTAAATATAATCTTATGTAAGTAAAAATCTGTGCATGTTAGATCTACATCAGGGATTACTTACATATAAAATTGATTATTATCTTCTGTATTTGTTCTCTATGCATTCACACTATTTGATCTATCAGTATTAAATATTGCTATGCTGCTTACTGAATTCCTTTTACCTGCAGGTAGCATAAGATACTCTGGATCATAATTGCCCTAGGGAATGAGATATTTTGGGATTGCAACAAAAATATGTATTTAAATTTTTCAGGCTTAAGGATGATGTCATATTCATGTTGATATGATATCATCATGATATAATAATGGATGATGTCATGAAATATCAATGTATAATATATATATATATAATAATAGGCAATATCACAAATATGTGCAATAATATGATGCTATGATGACATCATTAACTTGCTGAAGAAAGTTCCTGGGCAATGATGACACTGTCTACTTTTATGTTATATAAATTCAATAATTTATGTATGAAATATATTTTATTTTGTAATGAAAAATATATTACCTGAATTTTTTTCTTTTCTTCCTTTT
>AYEL01090185.1:0-24467 GCA_000484575.1 Olivierus martensii | reverse complement strand
TATATATATAGATGTTACAATATACCATCAATGTATGATTTCACTGTGATGATATGATACTGCAATGATGATGTAATCACAATATTATATGCTGATTAAATCATTATTAAAATTGGACACACAGCCTTAATGCAGGGGTTCCCAAAGTGCGGCCCACGGGCCAAATGTGGCCCACAATGTCAGATCATTCACGATTTTGAATTCATAGAGATAATTTTCATTTTTACAAAAATAAATAAATTTTATCATATTATAATTAAAAATTGTTCAGTTAAAAAAATACGTATATAAGTGCTTGCAAATATGTTTTCATTATTTGGAAGCACTTATATATGCAAAAAAACTTTCTCAATCACGAGTATTAATAAGTCCAAATGGAGATAAAAATTAACTGATGAACTTTTACAAGTGGTGTTACATTCAACCAACTTAGAACAAAGGCTCAATGATGTATTATTAAAAAAAACAACTACACAAGTCACACACTTCAGATTGATGAAATTATTATTATTTTCTTTTATATTTGAAATTATTTAGTTATTTTTGAAATGTGTTATTTTAAACAGTGTAATAAAAAGTAATTATTGTTATAAATAAAGAACGATTATGTTAAAAATTAGTAGAAATCTTTCTCTTGCATCTAACTTTTTATCGATTTGAATGTATTTTTCCATAACACTTATTTTGGCTCGCCAAATATTTTGAAAATTACAATTTGGCCCACGTAGGCAAAACTTTGGAAACCCCTGCCTTAATGAATAAATTTCTAAATGTTATAATAAATTAATTATGTTAAATATATTAACCATATTAATCTAATGTCATGATGATATAACAGTTAACTGTTATATTATATTCCAGAAATTTTTGGACAGTGCTGGGTATTCTGACTAGTAAATAATAAATCAAAAAAGTTTAGCTAAATAAATTTTTCATTTTTCATTTCTAGAAAAATCTAATTTCATTATATTTCATTAAATTTTCTAGAAATGAATAATAATTATTATTTATTTTTTTAAATTAAAATAATTTAATTCAGGTGCCTACACAGTGGAATCTCTAAAAGATTTCAGTTGGACTGTTATGACTTTAGGATTTCTGTTTCTGTATCATTTCCTTTTGCTTCAGATTTTAGGAATTGTAAGTGTTTTATTAAAATCTTTTATTAAATGTTTGTTTAGATTAAAATTTTTCATATATACATTATTATTATTATTTTATAGTATATCAATGTGGGCACAGAGTAACTCTGGGTCAAAGTGCTATGTCAGACACGAGTCAAGACATAGCTACTTGTGATGATTAATGGTGTGTTAATTATCTGTGTCAGTGTTGAGAAACTTTCTTACTATGTTGCATATTAACTGAATTGTAGCACTTACTGCGGGTTGAGTAAAACACTATTTCTTCTAAGAATACGTTCTTTACTTCGCTAACGTTTTCGGTATTGTTACCATCTTCAGGCTACAGTTCATTCTAAAGAATGGTCAATTCAAACACAATAACGGTTCTGGCATAGAATTATAGTAAGATAAACAAATTAAACTTGAATTACAGAATTGAGTTGATAAGCAACCGTTTCAAAAAAACAAATTAACCTTGAATTACAGAATTATTTTTGAAACGATTGCTTAGCAACTCAATTCTGTAATTCAAGTTTAATTTGTTTATCTTACTATAATTCTCTGCCAGAACTGTTATTGTGTTCGAATTGACCATTCTTTAGAATGAACTGTAGCCTGAAGATGGTAACGATACAAAAACATTAGCAAAGTAAAGAATGTATTCTTAGAAGAAATAGTGTTTTACTCAACCCACAGTAAGAGCTAGAATTCACTTAATATTTTTTCTGTAATTGAGTTTAAGCAGTGTTTTTTAAGAACATGTATGTTGCATATATTGAGTAGTGATGCTTTTGGTAGTGTTATGTATGTCTTGGGATGTAGATCTAGTGTTTTGAGGCTTTTGTGTAATGTTTAGATGTAGATCTAGTGTTTTGAGGCTTTTGTGTAGTGTATCAGGGATTATCCTGTAGAGGAGAGAATGATGGGTACTATAACTACCTTGCATTCCCCAGAGATACTTAATTCTTGTGAGAGTTCTATGTATTTGCTAATTTTTTGGGTGAATGCATCCTCTGTGAGAGTTCTGTGTATTTGCTAATTTTTTGGGTGAATGCATCCTGAGATGTTGTGTGTGTCTGGTATTGAGATGTCTATAATGTAGTCCTGGATGTTGTGTGTGTTGGGTACAGAGATGTCTATAATGTAGGTAAGTTTGTTTTGCTTGTCTATGAGAGTGATGTCTGGTCTGTTGTAGTGTATGATTTTTGTCTGTTAGGATTGTAATAATACATCTTGTGTGTTGAGTTTTCTAGGATTGTGTCTGGTATGTACGAGGTGTGATCAAAAAATACGGTGAATAATTTTATTAGAAAGAAAGTAATAAGCTTACATGGAATTTGATTTAATCTCCTTCAAAGTACTGTCCTTGACTAGCAATGCACTTATCCCAATGTTGAATCCATGACTGGAAGCATTTCTGGAAGGCTTCTTTTGAAAGGGCATTCAGCTGCTCTGTTGTGGCCCTCTCAATGTCAGGAATGGTGTCAAAATGTTTTCCTTTAAGCACGGTTTTAATTTTTGGGAAGAGTCAGAAGTCGCATGGTGCTAAATCTGGTGAGTAAGGTGGATGTGGACAGACAGGAACACTTTTTCCGGCCAAAAACTCGCGAATCAAAAGCAAGGTGTGGCACGGTGCATTGTCATGATGAAGAAGGAAGCCATTTGCCCATTTTTCTGGTCTCTTTCTTTGTACATCATTTTGCAAATGTTACAGTATGCCCTTGTAAAATTTGGTGTTTACAGTTGTTCCCCTTGGAACAAACTCTGATCTCACTATGCCCTCACTATCGAAAAAAACAATGAGCATGACTTTGATATTCGATTTTGACTGATGTGCCTTTTTAGGGCAAGGAGATTCACTGGTTTTCCATTGGGAATTCTGAATTTTCGTCTCAGGGTCATACCCATAAACCCAACTTTCATCTCCAGTTACAATTTTGGTCATGAAGTCCTGATCTGAATGAAGATGATCCTTCAACTTCGTGCAAACTAACACACGATTTCCCTTCTGTTCATCACTCAAAACTCTGGGAACAAATTTTGCACTCACTCATCTCATTTGCAAATTATCAGTTAAAATGCTTTGCACAGACCCATACAAGATGCTAAGTTCTTCGGTAAGCTCTTGAATAGTTATTTACCTGTTTGAACGAACAATTTTTGCCACTTTTTGCACGTTTTCTTCTGTTTTTGAGTTTAATGGACGTCCCAAACATTGCTCATCTTCTACCGACTCATTTCTGCTTTTAAATCACTCATACCACTTGTAAACAGTCTTCAGAGTTACAGCATTATCGCCACACACCAATTTCAACATTTCATGAGTTTCCTTGGCACTTTTTTGCAACTTGAAACAGAACTTAATGTTCACACATTGTTCAAAATCCATGATGTGCAACAGACACGGTAAACACAACCTCACTCTAGCAGCTCTGGACACTGACTAACAAGTCAGAACGTCTTCCAACTTGACGCTGCCTGTCTCAACAGATCAGGCTATTGGACAAATTACATTAAATGGTTGTAGCGTCAGCAGTTGTTGCTAAAAAAATTCATTCACCATATTTTTTGATCACACCTCGTAATTGTAATATGGTTGTGAGTGTGTTTATTAATTTATATTGCAAGCTTTTGGTGTATGTTTGCTACATGTTGTGTCTGTGCAGGTAATCTGTTTGTGCGAGCAGTTTGCAACCAGACGTAATGTGTTGAATTATTTCAGGTGCTATGTGCATTTCCTACAAGTGTCGTTTGTTAATGTGCTGTCCTTTAGTATGTATTTTCTGTAGTTTTTAGTGTTTATTACCTGGTCTTGTATTGCTAATATAAACCCTTCTGTTTCAGTAAATAGATCCCCCCTGACAAACCAGCTGTTTGACGCTTTAGCGTCTATGAAGTGTTTCTGAAGGTCGTGTGGGTGTCTGCCATGGAGTTCCTTTCTACACCAGGATGTTTTCTTTTCTTGTATGTGTGCAGTGTTGTCGATTTGGCAAGGAGTGTTGTTCTGAAGATTTAATGGTGTTATGTTTCTATCCGCCAAGACAACAACTTTGTGTAGTTGTGATGTATGTTGTTTTTTATGGAAGAACTCTCTCAGATTATAGATCTGTCTGTCATGTAAATGTGGGATGTCAATAAGGCCACGTCATCCTTCCTTGCGTGGGAGAGTAGTTCATTCTATGGCAGATTTTGTAAGTGTTGTTCGTGTTTTTCTTTGGAGTGATTCAAATTTTGTCCGTGTCCACTGTATCACTCCAAAGGAATAAGTTAGTATAGGTATGGCGAATGTGTTGATGGTTTTCACTGTGTTTTTCCATTTAGTTGTGTTTTGAGAATATTATTTAATCTGTTGGTGTATAGTTTTGACAATGTTTGTTTAGTTTTCTTCTGTTCTGTGAGTCTGGCTTGCTGGAATCCCAAATACTTGTACACTTCACCCTCTTCCACGGATTATAAACTGAATACTAACTGTTTAAGAAATATTTATTTTCATATTTTACATTGTTGTTCATCATCTAAATTAATAACTTACCAGGAATTGCATCTCATACCATCAAAATCGAAACCAAAAGAGTAAAACGAAAGCAGAAGTGGAGCACTGCCTTCTATTTTAAACGGTTATTTTGTAAAAATCTGTTTAAAGTTTTGGAATAGCTCATTTTTAAAATGGATGTGAATAGTCACAGGTGCCAGATTACGCACCTAATAAATGTTAACAGATAAATAACTTAATTGCCATCTTCTCTAGTGTTTCTATTTGTGTTGGTTGACCTTGCCATTCATTGTTTTGGCGGTTTAAACAACTGATTTGTCTACTAATGAAATGGTTTTGCCTCCAGAAATGAGTGGTGGTTGGCGATTAGTGAGATGGCGGTTTACAGAGGGAATTTCATGTTTCAACATAAAGGAGGAGATTTGTTATTGGCTTTCATCAGGCAAATAACGAGGGTGGCGGTTTATAGAGGGGCGGCTTAAAGAGGTTTGACTATATATAAAAATTCTACAAATTTCCTTACGTATATTCAGAAAAAACTTATTAGATCTACTACTATGAAGTACAAAGAAGTTATAAATTTTCATCCAAGTAATTTCAGTTTAAAATCTGTAGAAAATGCTTCATAAATCCACATGCCTTAACAATTAGCAAAGAATAACAAAATGGCAAAGCTTTTGCTTATAATCAAAAGCAAAATGGCAGAGCTTTTGCTTTTATTTCAAAAATTCAAATAAACATGAATTATGTTTTTATTGTTGATTAATGTTGAAAACTTTTGTCTTACATTTGTGTTAATACAATATCATACGTAGTACTTATGCTATTTTTATTGTAAATAAAGAGTAAAATTCTGTCTTGTAATTGGAAGTTTATTAAAATGAAAAAAAAATTATCCTAGTAAAATGTGACAGAAATATTCATAATAATTTTGCACATTTGCTCATTTTCAATTAAGTTTCTAAAAAAAAAAAATTTGTGGAATGGAAAACTCTGATGCATTATACTAGTAACAATTGATAATTGTTACTAATTAAATTAGTCTATGACTCTATGATGCATTATACTAGTAACAATTGATAATTGTTACTAATTAAATTAGTCTAGTTAAGCTATCATATCACAAGGGATATATATACTTTATCTGGCAGCAGCTATATGTAGAGCCCATCACAGGCTGGCTAACATCCATGATGGGTCACAACCAGAAGATTGAAGGATGGGATTCAATGGTAGACTTAGGGTGTGTCTAAAAATTCGTTCCGTGCACGTCCGAGTTGTACGATCTCGCTAAACTTGTCCAAAAATGACAAACGCTCACGTCCAAAAATTACGCGAGTTTACCGAGACTCGTGCACGGGCGCGCTCATAAAGCCTGAACGAAAAGTTTGTGCATTTCGTATATATACGAAATGCGCATGATATTCGAATGTGTATTTTGCGGCTTAACCGATTTCAGAGAAGAAAAAATAGAAATGGATATGAAAGATGTTCTTATGATAAATGAGAAAAATATATCGGATGAGACAGAAGATAAAATAATATAAAGAAAAATAACTTTAAGTTATTTATATAAAATGTTAATTTGATAGTCCCAAATTTAATAACATTTTTACTGTAGAAGATTGCAATACAAGCGGTATGAGTAGACATTAACCGCAATCAGGAAATTAAGCCCTATTCGATCCCCTTTATATTGTTCTTCCCTAATTTGATGATGCTGAGTCCAAAAATAAGGTTAATTTTTTGGCCCAAGGCTCCGTTATCGAGATATAGGGCCCTAAAGTTGGGGCTACGAATCGACTTTTTTACATTTTTTAATATCTCTGAGATATTCGAAATTCTCAAAGAATTCTCAGATATTCAAAATTCTAATTCCAAAAGAACTATGAGGCCTGATAGTAACAAAAATGTTAGCAGACGAATAAAAGTATAATTTTTTTAAGAATTTTTTACAACTGCATGAAGTGCTTTAGTTTACATCTTTGCTTTATCCTATAACACTATAGTGTTATACTGTGAGGATCACGGAAATACGAATTATATTCGTGATATATAAGAAAAATTTAATATATCAAACAAAGAAATTTTAAAAGAGAGAAAGCTAAAAACATTGAACAAAGAAACTGTAAACGGGAGGAAGAACGTTAAGATTGAAAAGAAAGCATTTACCGAGTTGCACTGCCCGGCGCGAAACTTTGTTCCCAACATCGTAAATCTCGAAAACAAAAAAAGATTACGTATCGTGGACTAAATTTTATCTAGTAATTCTCTTTATCAAAGCATATATTCATATACAGCATATCAAATTTTAACAGTTAGATTCATATAGTTTTGATTTTATACAGAAATTTTTAGAACGAAAGTGCTACTGCTATTTAAATACTCTGTGTTGTGTTTATTCTCATCTCTGCCTGAGTGCTGATTATATGTTTTGTAACTTGATATATCATATGAGATTCCCAAAAGTTGATTGTAAATGTAAAATTATATATTTTTTTTCTCAATTATATATTTTAAAATCATTCTCTTATATTTATCTTTTCCATAAGCTTTTTTATTTATTATTAGAACATAATTTATAAGATAAATACTTTTCAACAATAAATTTGCATTCTTTAATCATTCCTGAAAATGAGTCTTCATCTTCAAGTAATATAAGTTTTGTATAGTTATTATTATGTAATATGATTCTAAATTAGATTAGAATCATATTACATAATAGTAATACAAGTTTTTGATTTCTGGACAATTATACACTTGAAAATGATTTAAAAGTGTGAGGTAATATCTTTATTTCAACTACTTCAAGTAAAAATTCCTTCACATTTAGTCATATATCTATCAGTGATTAATAAATCCTGAAATCAAAAGCACTAATGCTTATTAATAATACATTAAATACCCTACTTATGCATTTCTGAATTCTGCAGTTTCAAAGATATGCAGATACATAAATCATTTTGTGCTAAATTTCTATAAAATATTAATTAAAAAAATTCATTAAATAATTTACTTTTTGATAAAACTATTATTTATGGCCTTAAATTTTTATACTAGTGCTCATAATATGCTTTTAAATTTTATCTAGTAATTCTCTTTATCAAAGCATATATTCATATACAGCATATCAAATTTTAACAGTTAGATTCATATAGTTTTCGATTTTATACAGAAATTTTTAGAATGAAGTAACCACATAAGTAGAGGACTTATTATATAGTAAAAAATCCATTAATAATATATAGTATAATTGAATGGACTGAATTACTATATAAATTCATCTAGTTAAAGTTATTGCTTGTTGTAATATAAACTTATATATTCTAAATGAGATAAAAATATTTGCCATTATTATTTTTAATCAAAATAGAGTGATATCAAAAATAGCTGTTTTAAATGACCTCAACAACAAATTTTTTAACTATGTAGCTTCAACTATTTAAAAATGACATGCATTCAACTTTTGAAGTTTTTCTTTAATAACTTCTGAATTAATTTTTATGAAATTTAATAAAGACAATACAGTGGGTAATCGGTTAATGAACATAATCCATTCTAAGATAATGTTTGTTATCCGATCATCAATTTATCATAGGTTTCTATGGGAATTTGATTAATTCGTTCTGGAGACCCCAAAAATAAATAATTAATTATATAATTTCTTACAACGTTTATTTATATGTAATAACCATAATATATACATACATAGTCTTGCATTTTTATCTATTATTTTTATTTTCCGTTAAAGAATCTGTTCAATGTTGACTGCTTTTTTCTCTTCTTTCGAATTTTTCGGAAATGATTAATAGCATTGTCGTTGTAGAGATTCCAAGCCTACTGACCTCATCCTGGTATGGGTGCGTGGTAGAGATCCCCAAGCCTATTGACCTCAACCTGGTATGGGTGCAATCTAAGACCAAAAAATTGTAAAATCTCTCTCTTACCTTCTTTAATAAATGTTTGATTTGTAGATCTCCCCAAGAGATCCTCAAGCCTATTGACCTTAACTTGGTATGGGTGCCATTTTAACTAGGATCCCCAAGCCTATTGACCTCAACCTGGTATGGGTGCCATTCTAACATAAATATTGTAAAATCTCTCTCTTACCTTCTTTAATAAATCTTTGATTTGTTTAAGTGTAAAATCTCTCTCTTACTAACTTGGTATGGGTGCCATTCTAACACCAAAAATTGTAAAATCTCTCTCTAACTTAATAAATCTTTGATTTGTTTTAAGTTGTCTCTGAGTTCATTTTAATTGGGGAAAAACTACTGTTCTCCCATCCTTACCCATATTTCCACAAATGGGCAAGGCCTAAGCCTGTCATTCCATTAAGTTAGTTGAGCCACCATATCCTCAAGAGATATTTTTATCTGGCCTAAGCCTGTCATTCCGTTAAGTTAGTTGAGCCACCATATCCTCAAGAGATATTTTTATATCTAACAGCTGCTATTTATAGAGCTCATCAGAGACTGGCCAACACCCATGATGGGGTCAACCAGATAGTTGAAGGATGAGGTTCAACAGGCTGGGTCTGGACCCCTCCAGGATGGTAAGCCACAGCTTTACCATGCAGCCATCTGGCCAATTCTGTCATTCTGTCAGTCTGCAGGTCCTACAGTTTGTTCTGTGAAGTGTTTGTTATCTGAACATAAAAATCTTTCGCAAAAGTGTTCAGTATCTGAACAGTTCGTTAACCGATCACCCACTGTAATGCCATTAAAGTCAGCTCTGAAATAAGATTAAGTAACTTTGTACAGGTTTCTCTCCATTTACAAAGATAATAGGGATCTTAAAAATTATTCATTAGGTAAATATTTGTAAAACAAAACTCTTTTCCCATTAATTCCAATATTAAAATTTATAATTGATTCTTGAATAGCAAAAAATTGCTGTCATTTTATCTATTAATGATAAAACATTTCAAAAGATTAATATAAATAACTAATGCATAGTATAACACAATAGTTATGATAATCGTTATCTATTTAGCCTATTTCTTACCACTCTATTTTAAACTTCCAAGTCACTTGGTTTCAAATGATTTTTAAATTTAAGCCTAATATGATAAAGAACAATCATTATGGCTTTATTTATTATTTAAAAATAGAAAATTTCCTTCAAATATTGATCTTAAATATATCTCTAATTCTTAAGAGTTTTGAGTCTGAGAAAGTATTCATAAAAATAAATTTAATTTTTCAAGAATATTACTGGTATGATATTGTTCCATGTGGCAGTGTCTCACTTTCAATCAAAGAGTAATGGTGCCATAAAGTTGTGTAGGTACAATCTCTAAACTCCATCTTCTATTAGGAAATTTTTCTGATTTATGCAAATTTTGAGTTGCATAAAAAATATCTGTTCCAATTATTTGCATAATTGAAGGAATGGCAGTAAAGTCAATGGAATACAGCAGTAAATTTTACATGAAAATATTTATATTATAACCATTGAAGAGAATAAGCAAGAAAATCATAAAAATAACCATTTATATTATTAAATTGGTAATAATAATATCTGAATAGCCTGGAATCGAACCAGGGACTTCGGGTTACCGTCCTGACGCCTTACCAGCTAGACTACCAGGGCTCCGGCAGATTTTCAATTTCGGGGTGTATATAATTTAGAGATTATCAGACTTACGCCGACACCAGCGCTCCCGGACGGGCTGGACCTAGCCACGGGCCCTCTATGGCAAATCCGGGCAGACAGACTTGGCTCAAGTCAGATAACTAATCATAATCTTTACTTTAAGTTCTAGTTTAGAGCTTTGATTTTGTGTGCATTTTTGTGAGTGTAACAGGATGGCTTTAAAGTTTTTACAGTAACATATGGTTGACATTGTTACATTTATAATTTTTCTTTATTATAATGCCATCACTATTTTATGAATGTGTGAAATGTCAAGTTGATTTGTCCAATAATTTGTTGTAAACAACTATTTAAATAGAATCATTTTAGTGTATTCTTTGAAATTGATAAAATTGAAAATTGTGCAATGATAAAATTAATTAAAACAAGTTTTAATGTAAATGGAAGTTTTTAACAAGATGAAAGATTGAGTGATATATATGTTTGTGCATCTTTATTCACAACTGTAAAATATGGGCTGCACAATTTAAATAGGATTGTGCAATCTTGGAAGATAGCACATTTTGAGTGTGCACTACAAGGCTATGTCACCAAAAATCATCAATAAAGTGCACAATACTGTTTTGGGATATCACTGATTAAATGTGTGTGTAATTGCTAAGACTGTGGGCATCTTGGGTGAATGGGCATTTTATATCCTAGTCAAAGAATTATATATAGATAAAAGCTAAATGCAAGATGGATGCTGCATTTGCTAACAGTTGATCAAAAATACACTCAAATGCAAATTTTTTTAAGAATGTTTGAATTGTTTTAAGAATGCAACTGATTTTATTTATTGATTTGTAACCATTGATGAAACTTGAGTTTACCACTATGTACCAGAAACAAAGTATCAGTCAAAATAATAGAAGCATTGTGATTCTTTGGCACTAAAATTGGGTAAAGGCAATTTTGTCTGCAGGGAAGGTTAAGGCTTCAATTTTCTGGGATGCTAAGGTGATATTACTAATTGATTATCTTCCAAAGAATCAAACAATAGCAGGACAATACTGTGTATTCTTTTGGACCAATTGAACAAAAAAATTCATGAAAAAGGATCCAGATTATCAGAGAGAAACATTTTTCATCAGGATAATCTGTGTGTCATATTAAGTGTCATTTCTATGGCAAAAGTTACTAAATTGAAGTACAATTTGCTTCCCCATCCATCTTATTCACCTGATTTAGTTCTGTCTGACTTCTCTGTTCTAAACCTGAAAAATTTCTTAGTGATAGACTATTTCCTCAGATGATTAGCTGAAAGTTATCGTAAACAACTTATTTTGAGGATCTTGATGAATTGCCTTTCTTAGTTGGGAAACAGGAGGTACAGCATCGCTGGACAAAATGTGTTGGGAGTTTGAAAAGATTTTATTGAAAAATAAAAGCATTTTTTTTTTTTTTTTTGGAATTACTGTCTTTTATTATCAGGTTGCAAACTTTTCAAAGTGCCCTTATATTTAAATATTTTCTATAAAAGCAAAATATGATGATTATTTATTTCCAAAACCACACTGTTAAATTTAATTCATTAGAACTATTTAAATACATTATAGTCTCCATAATCCAACACATATGTTCCAGGGCTTGTTGGATTATTGGATGTTCAATGAAAAAATGGAATTACACAAATGAGTACACTCAGTTTATTAAGAATTTCCTGTCACTGCTCTTGCTGTTCAAATCTTTCACAAAACCCTTAATTTTATCCCGATTTTTTTAATATCATAAATGGTGGCTTGTCCAATACCATGAAACAAAGCCAAATTACTAAACTTTTCTCCCAAGTCAAGTTTCTTAATTATTTCTGCCTTTTCAACCATAGTCAATGTCTTATGTTTTCGTTTTTCACTTTTTCTAATTTGTGACATTATGTATAAATAACAAACACTGATACAGTAAAAACACTATTTTACAGTAAACAGTGTGCTGAACTTAAAAAATAGTCTGATTATAATGCTTCTGCAACGAACGAATATCGACTGACATATATTTAATAATAATAATAATAATAATAATAATAATAATAATAATAATATATCAAATTATTCAAAAATCCATTTTTTATATAGTCATGAAATTATAAATTATTCAGTAAATTATAATTTACTGAAATTCAATAGTTTAAATTATTTAAAATTTCAATATTTGTTTTTAGGTGAAAATAAAGTTACTATAAATAGATATTTAGAACTTTTAGAAGAAAATCCATTGATAAAATTAGAACCATGGGTGAACAATTGTGATTTTATAAAATCCCAAGTGGGATTCTGTGCTCAGTGGTGCCTGGATAATTTGTGTAAGTATTTTTACAATCTATTCAATCTAATTGCATTCATCTTTATACTGAACTAGCAAAAGTTGTTGAATATTTCTTAATATTTAATTTCATTTCATAGATCATAGTTATAGATAATATTGGAAAATCCCTTAGAGAATTCCTAATTTAATCTACATTTTTGACGTTGATAAAATGTCTAAATCTTACAAATGGGAGAATTTTCAACAGTCATATTATAAATAATATCACATTTACAAATTATTTCAATTATTAAAGGCAGAATATACATATAATGATTGAAACTGCATTAATTTAAAAATTTGTGGAACTATAACCTGATAACAGCATTGGAAGCTATGGGATCCTATAGTAATCTTATTACTGTAGGATCCCATAGACTTAATATTGCCTTCTGATGCTGCTGTTAGGTAAGAGAGACCAGTTTTCATTTTAGTATCACTCATATCCTTACCTTCTTTTCTTGAAGTTATGTCGTCATTGCTTATTTATGGTTGCATGAGATAAATGGCAATTTTTGTTTACATTTTATATTTAAAGTTTTTGTGGTGTGCGTTTTGTTTTAATGTTGCACATATCTTCAAAAATTTTCTATTTTATCCTTTCTTGTGTTTGATTTTTAGAGATTAAGTTTTTTACAGCTGAGCAGCAAAAATACTGTTACCAATGTAAACTCTCTCTCTAATAAATGAAATTGTATGTTACCAAATGTAGTCTCTGTATCATTTTGCCAGAAAAGTCTCATTACCTATCCTTGCTCACTCCACAGACTGAAGGTAGACCAAAAGCCTATTCATATCATCCACAAGTCCCATCAGAAGAATGACCTGCAGATGATATAAACAAGCCTATACTTGAATGCAACTTCAAATTTAGGTGCCTAACTTCCTGAACATTTGCTCCTTATGCCAAGATTTTAAAAGATCTGAGGCAAAAAGCGACACAGACAAGGCTGATGCAGTTTCTCAAAGCATTTCATAAAGACAATATGTCAACTGCCACGTCAAACATCTACCCATCAAAAATAAGATTTTATATACTACATAGTGTTTTAAAAATTAAATAAAGATTACTATAATTATAATAATGTGTATAGTACTGTTACATTGCATATAATGTAATTATTTGTAAGTACTACAATACAGATTAAATAAGGTGTCTTTAAACAGAAAAACACACACAAACCAAGGTTGAAAATGTTAGGGTGTCTTTAAACAAAAAAACACACATAAAGCAAGGATGAAAATGTTGGGAAGAAAGGTTTGCAGGAACCTAACTCTATATTTCCCATAGGCACAATGATTCAGTATTCATGAAGAATTTACAGAACATAACTATCACGAATGACGAAAATCGACTGTATTATATTAATTATTTAATTTCCTTAATTATATGCCATGATTCATGTTCGAAATTATAAAGCCATATATAAATGATAGAATTTTTTCAATATGAAATTTCTAATTTACAAATCTATTATGTTTTATTGAATTTCACAGAATATCATTTACTAATATAATGGAACATAATTTTATATTTAATAGAATAATTTAAAAAAATTGTTCAGATTTTTTTCTAGTCTTTTCATCTTATATTATAAAAATAAAAAACTTAATAAAATTTTAAATTAAAGTCTATTTAATTAATTTGAAAAATTCATTTGTATATACGTGGATTTCTCTCATTTAGTTTGTATTAATGAAAATCAAATGGTGAAAAATTTAAACAATAGATGCAATCTCAGTTTTTTTTTAAGTAGAACTATTTATTTACATTTATAAATATTTTTTTCTGTTTATTTATGTAAACTAAAACTATTTAAGAGGGTTTAATCAAACTGAAAGCATTCCAGTTTGTTTATAAATGTAAATAAATAATTCTAAGTTAAATAACTGAGCTTGCATCTATTGTGTACATAAAAAGATAGAAAATGATATTTATTATGAAAAATTTATTTGAAGATGATAATAAATTTGATTCCTTTGCTTATAAATTATTGTAAATACTTGTGTATAAGCTGATCCCTGATTTAAGTTTAAAAATCAATAAAAATTAGAAAACCCATATACAAACCAATCTTACAAGTATTAGAAAAATATGACATTCGTTAAAATAAATTGATAATTTCTTTATAATTTAAAAATTTTTCCAAATCCATTTTACTATTGAAATAAATATGGTCACTTACAAGGGGAGGACACAGCTGACCCCCCACCGATTTTGATCCGCTTGCATATGGTGAAAATACATCAAAAATGAGTGAATACGTGTCCGAGCTTTTCGTTGAATATGGCCTTCTAATAGTATTTTTTAACACTTGAAAAATCGAACTTTTGATAATTCAGCTTAAAAGCGATGGATAGATAACAGATCACCAGGTGCACAGATGGCGCACTCGATAAATACGTGGCTCGTAATCTGAAGGTAGTGGGTTCGAATCCGGGTTGATGTGCATTTTTTTTTTTTATGCATCGAAAAATTATTTTTTATTTTTCATTTTATTATTTTTATGTACTGTACGTTTTAATTTATTTTAATTATTATTAATTTTATATATATTGGTTATCACATAATTCGTATGCATTAATATATTTATTTACAAAACAAAATACTCTATTACTCTACGGGGATCGTCCGACGAGATAGGGAACGAAGACATAAAAGAATAATGGAAGAATAACGTAATTTTTTTTATTCACTCTCTCCCAGGTTTGATCTCCGGGTCAGATAGCTCTCTCTCTAGCGCATTATGTTAATATTGTGTTTTATTTCCTATTTTTTTAAATAAATATATGTTATTTGTTTTGAATAAGTATCGAAATCTCTCCTATCCTGGATCCTTGCGTCACTTACTCGCGATCCTATTCGAAAGTATGCTATAATTTATCGATATACGTGTTTTTACTCTGACATACATTGTGGGGACCCTACATAAATATATTAATGCATACGAATTATGTGATAACCAATATATATAAAATTAATAATAATTAAAATAAATTAAAACGTACAGTACATAAAAATAATAAAATGAAAAATAAAAAATAATTTTTCGATGAAAAAAAAAAAAAATGCACATCAACCCGGATTCGAACCCACTACCTTCAGATTACGAGCCACGTATTTATCGAGTGCGCCATCTGTGCACCTGGTGATCTGTTATCTATCCATCGCTTTTAAGCTGAATTATCAAAAGTTCGATTTTTCAAGTGTTAAAAAATACTATTAGAAGGCCATATTCAACAAAAAGCTCGGACACGTATTCACTCATTTTTGATGTATTTTCACCATATGCAAGTGGATCAAAATCGGTGGGGGTCAGCTGTGTCCTCCCCTTGTTAGACAAAATTCTAGAATTAATAGCATTGAAATTTTGTGATGCAATGTGTAAGATTTTACCTATTTTAAAAAAAAAGGAAAAATTCTACTATGGCTTCTTCTTATAGATCTTTAAATATATATAATTTTATACTTAAAATATTTGAAAAAATTTTATTGAAAAATTTAGAGTTTAATGTGAAAAACGAGTTACATGATTCTTAACATTAGGCAAAAAAATATTTCTCTACTACTATGAATTTGAATGAATTTACTTCATATATATACATTATATATATATATATATATATAATTACAGAAATAGGCCTCAATTAGTGAGAATAATGGGTCCCATGAATTTCTCACACTATTCGAAGTATTAACTATATGTAAAATATGGTAATTGGTTCTTGCTTTGTGAGATTCCAGCCATTAGCCAACCTCACAATGAATAATCACAATAATAACTGTTTAAGAAATATTTATTTTCATATTTTACGTCATTGTTCATCATCTAAATTAATAAGTTACCAGGAAAATCTCTCATACCATCATCAAACCAACCTCCAAATCGAAACCAAAAGAGCAAATCGAAAGCGGAAGTTGAGCACCACTTTTGTCACTCAATTACATCCATTTTTTGCTATAGTGTAATCACTAACCTCTTCTTTTTTCGTTTCCTGTTTTATCATCAAAAATGTTCTTCCTTTTATCCATTTCTACACTTTTTAAAAGAAAATTGTACTGTTTTATCCATTGATACTTTTTAAAAGAGAAAATTCTGTACTATACTGTATGTATATGATGATTATAGTACGATAACAAAGCTGAATAATAGTAATGTTAAATAGCTAACGTCAAAAAGCCCATCTTTCTGGTGTTTTACTAATAATAGTAATGTTAAATAGCTTAATGGCAAAAAGCCCATCTTTCTGGTGTTTCATCCCTTCAAAGCCAAATGACTGTTCTTGGACTGCTTCTCGTCCAGTTTTACTAACCTAAAATTAGCATTAATTAGTAAGACTGGTCTATGCTTACAACTCTCATTAATTAAATATTTGCTTGCACTAACTGAAAAATGGTATCATTTTTATAAGTCGCACTAATTGAATATTGCATTATTTGAACTCGCACTAATCGAGGCCTACCTGTATATATATATAATAACTATGAATCTAAGCAGGACACAAATACTGTGTTTCTTAATTTGTCTTCTGCATTTGACTGTATAAATATTCATAAGTTTTGTATGATTGTCTTTATAAATACATATAATATTTATTTGATTATTGTAAATTGGATTATTTCATTCCTCCAGAAGATGAAATATTTTGTTAGACAAAATTATTATTTTTCTGAGATATTTTATCCTACTGTTTATTTTTCCCAAGGATCCCCTTTAAGTGCTATATTATTTATATTATATATTAATTCTGTTTTTAAAATAATAAAATCAAAAATCATTGGTTATGCTGAAAATGTGAAAGTCATCAATATTGATAAGAGCACTCTTATTTCTGATTTACATTTATTAATTAAACCGGCACCTAGCACGCAGTATCAATTTGATACAACTTAAAAAATTCATAAAAAATAATTAATTATGGAATTTTTTAAAAAATTGGAAAAATTTCTATCTTCCTAACTTTCTAGTAGATATCAGATGCACTGAACCAATTTTGCATTAATTCCATCGTTTTTTAAATAAAAATATACGTGTATTAATTTGATAGGTGCGAGCAATTAAGTTATTTTTTTATAATAATATAGGTTATCAATTTCTAAAAATAGCTCTCGCACTTACACGACATTATCTGAGACGTCAAAAGCGGCGATTGCTTTTGTTTTGCAATGAAGCACGCTAGATTTTTACAGTTTATTGTTAATATTTTTATTTTTCCTCTTTCTAAAACCTAGTTTACTTAATTTATTCTAATTGTATGTATGATTAAACTATTTTATTCATATATAAAAATAAGTAACATTAATAATGGATGTTTAATTTATAAAATGTTTATATGTTTAGTAATTTTAGATTTTTTTAGTTTGTTTTAAAAATGTATACTTTAAAATTCAAAAACAACTTGCTTAATATTATAATAAAACAGTCCTTTACAGCCCTTTAGCAAGTATAAGATTTTTATTCTGGCATAATGTTTTCGAACCTTAAGCGGTTCCTCTTCAGTGCCTCTCACTTACAAAATAGAACACTAACTGAACATTAGAAAGTCGAACATTATAACAAATTTAAATTTGCGAACAAACATTTAGTATAGAACAAGTATATATGCGTACATTCTAACAATCATTAATTTAAATATAATAACAAATAAATACAAAATTTCTAGCGTATAAACATTTAAAAATCATATACATTTATAAGAATAATTAATAATTATAAAATATTACAAATAATTGCAAACAGTACGATTTGTACAATAAATTTAAGATAGACCAAGATACGTGCGGAAGCTGTTTTATTATAATATTAAGCAAGTTGTTTTTGAATATTAAATTATAAATACGCTGAGCCAGCGATGGATATACAAGATAGGAGATACTTTCTTAGGGCTAATAGCAAATTAATACGAGCTGAAGAATTGATGTTATTCCTTCAAGAATGTAAAATAAATAGTCTTCCCAGAGCTGAAGAATTGATGTTATTCCTTCAAGAATGTAAAATAAATAGAGTCTTCCCGATGTCTGTTTATAGAATATCTCTCCCTATTAAATCGAGAACTATTCTACAGCAAGTAAAAGACAGATGCCTACGCTACGCTATTACCGATGCTAGGAGAAGATACTATGCTTTGAAAACTAATGTATTTAAGATGACAAGGTCATTTCTGCATAAGTATAGTCCTAGTATAGAAGATGACATTCGGGACCTTGAGACTCGACATCAGAGACTCAGATCTAAATTAAGAGGTATTTACATTAAGAAGATTAAGTGGATCTTTGTTAAGCAGACTAACAAAGTGCGGAAGACGTCCCTTAACTTCCAAGAAGTGGCTGTAGTAATAGGACATATTGATGTTCCGATGGCTGTCCAGGCTCTCCTCGAGAAAGGACCGGCTTCTGTTTTATCATCACTCCCAAGCATTTCAGATCTTGCACTGTCCCTTGAATGTTTAATGCAATAGAAAGGACCGGCTTCTGTTTTATCATCACTCCCAAGCATTTCGGATCTTGCACCGTCCCTGGACTGTATAATGCAAGGATATGATGACACTTTTAAAGAGAAAGTTCAATGGGAGCTTATTCATAGTAGGAATTTGATACAAATGACTAGTGAACAACGTAAGATGCAAGCTTCTTTACTCATATGCTCGACAATGGATGAAGGAAGAGTCCATAATCTGCACCAGAGACGATAAGTCCAGGAAGGTTGCTTTTATAAAGAGCGGACAGTATACCGACCTATTATCAGACTTTATTGTGCAGTCAGGATGTAAACTCCTAGCTGTAGACCCAACTGATAAGATTGCTACTAAGCTAAACCATATCCTTAATGCAAAATCCTTTCCTACTATATGGAAAGTTAGACAGGTGAGATCTCCCCACCCGCCTCGCCTCTTTGGCTATGTAAAGGAACACAAGAGTCCCATATCCATAAGACCAATGGTTGATAAAATATCGTCTCCGCTATATGAGTTAGAACGGACCATTGTAGCATTGGCAGCTCAGCACATTAAAGATTATCCTTTTGTATTAGAATCCTCACTGGATTTCTTAGATAAGTTCCTTGTAAGTGGACCATTACCGGATGAGCATTATACCGTCCTCGATTATGAATCTCTCTATCCATCAATAAAGCAAGCTCCGGCAGCTCTCATGCTATATCGCTTTCTTATGCAGTTTTTACCGGAATCCCAATGTTGTCCTAGGCTATTGAGAGAGATTTGCCAATTTATTACTTACAACTTGTATTTTATTTTCAGAGGTCAATACTATCTCCAAACGATAGGAGTTCCTTTCGGAGGGCCGATGGCGGGTCTAATGGCAGAGCTGATAGTTAGATATAAGGAGTCCTCTGTCCTTAGTCTGTTTAAGTCTGAAATTAGAGTATACCTCCGCTACGTAGATGATATATGCGTAGTTTGGAACGGAACCCATAGAGTACAGGATCTAATAGATAGCCTTACCGATGAAACACTAGGCCTTAGCCTAAAGCTAGAGCAGTCATCTGATAGTGACTTCCATTTTCTAGATGTTTATGTCTCTACAGAGAACGAAGAATATATCACGAATATATACCGCAAGCCTACGTACTGCCCAGTAATAATTCCGGCTTGGTCTTCAGATCCTATCCAGTATAAGCATGCAGCCTTTAGGTCCATGCTATATAGAGCATATACGCATATTACGAAGTGGTCTGATAGGAGGGACGAAATAGGCTATATATTTGCACAAGGATTTAAACATGGATACTCCTTTAAAGTATTGCAAGGTATCCTCTCCAAAGTACATAATAAAGCTTTAAATCTGTATCCTCATGGCCTTAATGTGCAACCTGAGGTGGATAGCCGACCATATATAGCCGTTAGATACGATACTAAATATAGCTGTATTCACTCTTTATTAATCTTTACGAACTCATAAACCCACAAAATGTGACAATATGATACTCTTTTAATTTATAATGCAAAACAATCAAAATAAAACCCAAAAAATTTTTTTTTGTTTTCATTTAAAAACCGTGTAAAAGCAAAACTGTGTAAATTGAGTGCCGTGCAAATCGAGAGCTAGGTATATATGTTATCGATTTCTAAAAATAGCTTTCGCGCTTACACGACGTCATTTAAGATGTCAAAAGCATCGATTGCTTTTATGTTTTGCAATGAAGCCTACTAGATTTTTACAGTTTATAGAAGTCAAAAACAGCATTACTAGCAAGCACAAACACTTTTTTATATAAAAAAGTGTTTGTGCTTGCTAGTAGTGCTGTTTTTGACTTCTATTTGGTTTAAAGCAAGTAGTTTTCTTCAAGTTATTTGTATTTATTTGTTATTATATTTAAATTAATGATTGTTACAATGTATGCATATATACTTGTTCCATACTAAATGTTTGTTCGCAAATTTAAATTTGTTATAATGTTCGACTTCGACTTTCTAATGTTCAGTTAGTGTTCTATTTTGTAAGTGAGAGGCACTGAAGAGGAACCGCTTAAGGTTCGAAAATGTTATGCCAGAATAAAAATCTTATACTTGCTAAAGGGCTGTAAAGGACTGTTTTATTATAAATGTATACTTTACAATCATTAAAATAATTAAAATAAAAGTTTTTCATTTATAACTCATTTTTATTAATTTTATACTGATTATACAGTATTTATCTTTATGCCCAATGGCGCATGCGATATACGAACTCAATCTTATGCCAGAATAAAAATCTTATACTTGCTAAAGGGCTGTAAAGGACTGTTTTATTATAAATGTATACTTTACAATCATTAAAATAATTAAAATAAATGTTTTTCATTTATAACTCATTTTTATTAATTTTATACTGATTATACAGTATTTATTTTTATGCCTAATGGTGTGTGCAATATAAATGCGCAATTGGAATTAAATATTTAAGTTTGTAAATGTTTTATAAAAAAAGTTTATAAAATGATTCAGATACATTAAAAAATTAATAAAATACTGTATAACAAACGTTTTCTTAATAAACTTATGTTAATTTCCTATTTTTGTGCTGTAATTAATTTGATTACTGTATAACAGTTTCGATAACTCAGTAAAAATAAATTTATTTTTAGAAAGATCTGAAGAATTACAAGCTTTTATATATATAATCGGAAATGACGAAAGTGCCCAGTCACTAAATTGTTATCAGCAGAAAAATTTGGCATTCTTAGTATATCTTATAACCTTTTCTTACGAAGAGAAAATAGAATATTTGAATAATTACAATTATGGAAAAGCGAAACAACTTTATAATAGGATACCCAATTTGTTTACAAATTACAAAACAATACAGAAAAAATTAAAAATAAAAAAAGTTAGATAAAAATTATTGCAAAACAACTTAATAAACATATCATAGAATTAAAAATAAAAATAAAAATTTCTACCTTATGTTTAAACAAGTATGATATTTTTCCATAAAACCATTACAAATTTTACAGCGATAGTATTCATATGTTTTTCAAGGCCGACGCGACAGGCCGCGCCCCTCCTTTTTCCCCCACTCTGACAGACAAATGTCACTGCTAGTCATTTAGATATAAGGGTAATATAACTTAAACAGCAGTCAGTGCGTCCATTGTTAAATTTATAAACAAATTATGGCGAATTGAAATATGATACTCAGTTTTTTTAATCAAATGAGATCGCATTACAAAATAAATATTGAAAAAAATCACAAAAACGATACAAAAACAGGAATTTTTGCAGTTTGGAGAAAACATTTGAAGGATTTCGATAAAATATTTCTTCACATCCTATAACTGATAAAAAATTATAGATAATTTATGCAAATTAATGTATCAAATTGATAACGCGCAACCAAAGATAATTACGGATGGTATGCGTCAGGTGCCGGGTTAAGAATATGGTTAAATGATGATAATTTAAAATTAAATACTAACAAAACAGTTTCATGAAATTTTCTTTAAAACATTGTTTGTTTCCACTTCAGATTATTTACTTTGATAATTTATTTACTCTTAATGATATTCATATTGGTTTAAGTGTAATTCTGGACTCTAAATGTTCTTTTTTCTGCTTACATTGGCAAAATTATTAGTAAGATATATAGATTAATATTCCATAGATGCTGCCATATAAATCCTGTTAAAGATTTATATATACAAGGGTTGGAAATTTAATAGTGATTATAATGGTGCAGATATAATCACTATTAAAATATTACTAATATATATTTACTAATATTACTAATATATATATAATTCGTGGGACCCATTATTCACACTAATTGAGGCCTACCTGTCTTTATTAATGTATCTATGTTTGGAGCTTTAGCAGAGATATTTGTTTCTTATAAATTATTTTATTTTCCCTTACTCTCAGAAATATTTGTAGACTTTTATGTAATTAGTGATGCAGTAAGTGGAATAATGATTGTAAAATTTGAATTTCAATTTTTAAATTTTATTCCATTAAAAGCTGAAAAGAATCCAATATGGATTGAAAATGTTTCTTGAAGATGTTATAAACTTTACTGTTTTAGAATAAATTCAGTTACTGCATTTAGTGCTTGTGTATTAATATATAGTTTTTAATATACTGTATTGAAATTCATTAAAGCTTAATAAATTTGTAAATTAGAAGTGAAAGTTTTATATTGGAAAAATTCTATCATTTACAAATTGCTTTATAATTTTTGTAGCCCTCCAATCAAAGATATTTAAAGTGGTCTTTTGAAAAGAATAAGTTTGAGATCACTGATCTAGTTACATAAACAATGGCAAAATTGCATCAATAATTAGCATTAATTTTCATAATGCAATCTAAAAAAGGCAATTTTCTTAGAAAATCCATAATAAATGTGTCAGCCACTATGTAAAGAGAGCACATCACACAGCAAATCTGTCTTTTATTACCTGAAGGATATGAGTTCAATTCCAGGTTCAATATGTCCATGTTTCACCTTGAAGATCTGTTGGCTAACCAAATCAGTGTGAGCAGTCTTGCAGTAAGCCTTGAAATAACTGTCATTTAATAATCTCCTGAATTGAAGGTAGCATAAAAATTATAGAGAAAGAAAAAATGTTCCCAATAAAAGTTTATACTTGCTATTGTTTAGTAAATTTCAATAAAATATTCTTTGCATAAAAATAATGCTCAATAATTTATTCAGAACATTATCAAAAACCACTGATATAATATGCTGCTCTTTTTTTGTTTTATACTGCTTTCCATTCTACTGCTGATGGCTGGATAATAAAGCATTAGCTTACTATCTTGAAGATACCACAGAACCATAAAAATATGGGTACCACAACTCCAGATTTTCAGGAAGGTTCAAGGTTTGGTTATTGAATCTGATCCTTCAACCTTCTAGTTGACCCCATCATGGATGCTGGTTACTCTGTCATAGGCTCTAGAAGTGACCATGCCAGATAGATAGAGCACAGCATACCCAGATGTAATAAGTTTTCAGCCAAATGGACACAATGGAAGTGTGTTGTGTTACCCAGGGCTGGGGAGCTGGCTTGAAATAGATTAGGCTCCGCCACCGGCTCCAGAGCCACAGTTTATTCCAGCTGTGGCTCCTGCTCCAGCGTCATTGTTTTAAAACTGAGGCTTTAACTCTGGCTCCGGCTCCATCACTATAAAAGTTTTTTTGGTATGACCACTACCATGAAACATCACTTACCTTACTATCACATCATCATTTACCTTTTAAATTGATATATTGGTGTTTGTATTATAATAATTTATTTTATATGTATATATTTAAAGTTTCAATAAAATATTTATTTTGGCAAATGTCATTAATATATCGGTAACTAAAATCAAAGATCACATAATTTATTGATTTCAAATTTTTATCGAATTTTAATAGGCTTATACACGGGTTGCGCATTTTTACTGATTTTCAAACTCTAAAGTCGGGGGGG
>AYEL01090183.1:0-24527 GCA_000484575.1 Olivierus martensii | reverse complement strand
TGTTAAATTAGAGAAAGATGACAATTTAAGAATGAAAAACATGACTATGATAATATGATAGAAAAGAATTGAAAACTTCATTATTATATAGTGAACAAAAAAACATTCTTTCAAATAATAAAATTAACTTGTTATAGTACATTATGAAATTGTATATTCTGGAAAATTTAGGTATAAAATATGCAACTGAAAAGGGCTGAATAAATCAAAAACATTTTTGTAAATAATCAAAATTTTTTCTGAATTGTTCTCAGTGAAAATTTCAAATGTTTATTGAAAACCAAATAAAAATTTAATCCAAATATTTTGTCCACTAAATCTGAAATCTATTAAAGTGGGGTTCATTAAACCAAGATTCTAATATAAACAAATACATTTACATTGTTGGTTGATTTATATTCATTTTTTTATATTAAATAAAAAAGAATTTTTCCAAAAGTAAATTTTTTCTCATTTTCTCTTGAACTCCACCATCTTATGTATTCCAAAATCCAGAAAAATCCAAAATTCAAAGCACTCTCAGTTGCAAGCATTTCAGAATGGGGATATTCAACCTGTATAAATATTTAGATGTACTCAATTCTCTATTTTATAAAATACTAGTAAACCCTTTGCAGTTACGCCAGCAATAAAAGAATATGTCGGTGATCGGTGAATGACTTTACAATTTAATGATTTAAAAATTTAATTTAATTATTAGGCGAAATTTCTTTGTTATTAACGGAGTGTGTCTTATTAATTAAGAACATATTCCTTTATAAATTCTTTTTATAAAGAAATATGTTCTTAATTAATAAGTCACACTCCATTACGGAATTTTTAAGATAACTGGAAAAAATAAATTACAAATTATCTGAAGCACTCACTGGTGATGCTGCAATATGTATAAGTGACCATGAGAAAATGCATTTTTTAAATATACTCCAACTGAATTTAAAAATTTGTCTTGAATCTTAATTACTATGATTCCATATGCTGATTTCACTGGAAACGTCTTTGCCGTTGAAAGGAAAATCTCACTTAAAGGGCCGATTGTTTAAACGGAGTTTCTATCATCTACGGTTTACAGCAAAAACCAGGTGTAGACGGCATTCAGATAAATCACGGTTTTAAAAGCATTGCAAAGACCTTGATTATACCGGTCTACGGCTAAAACTTGGCTGTTACTACAGTTCTTACGCGCCCCCGGCATTTGAAAATTTTCAGCCAATCAGTATCTCGGGCTCTATCGATGACATCAGTAATATGCAGAAGTTCGAAGTGAAGAATGTTTTAAATTACACTTAAAACATTTAATATATTCTTTAAAAGATATTTCACTCAATAATAATTCAAATTAAATATGAAGAATTCTACAAACTATGAAAATTTAATGCGTGCGCAAGAAGACGTAGTCTAGATTCTAAACCTGGCTAGTGGCTGGTCTAGAAATATATTTTATAAAACGGTTTTCTAATTCTCGTCTGAGCCGCGTCTGCTAAGACACTTTGTTTATGCAATGCAAATTTTATAAAACCGTGGTTCAGACCGCGGCCGAGGTCTAAAACCCGTTTAAACAATCGGCCTAAAGAGTCATTCTGGGAATTAAAGCATGTTAGCTAACTTGACACACATTAATCAATCATCCCAATCATTTTCTTAACCAATTAATTTAGCACTATTGGATAATCTGTCAACAGTAGACAGATTATCATAATTGTAATGTTGCCTTATTTTTTAGCAACATAAAATATAGAATAATTGTAATTATTCTATATTTTATATTAAATTAATTAGGAGTAATTCCAGAAGTTTCAGTTGAATTTAATTAAATACTCCACTGGGACTAAAGTTTTTTGCCAGAGCTGTTGAGAGACGTTGCTGGGTCAGGGGAAAAATTTACATGGACTCACAAGTCATTTTAATGTTATATAAGGATGGGGCAGTTTATTATCCCATTTTGGACTCTAATTTTCAGCACTGCTTAATCAATCATCCCAATCATTTTCTTAACCAATTAATTTAGCACTATTGGATAATCTGTCAACAGTAGACAGATTATCATAATTGTAATGTTGCCTTATTTTTTAGCAACATAAAATATAGAATAATTGTAATTATTCTATATTTTATATTAAATTAATTAGGAGTAATTCCAGAAGTTTCAGTTGAATTTAATTAAATACTCCACTGGGACTAAAGTTTTTTGCCAGAGCTGTTGAGAGACGTTGCTGGGTCAGGGGAAAAATTTACATGGACTCACAAGTCATTTTAATGTTATATAAGGATGGGGCAGTTTATTATCCCATTTTGGACTCTAATTTTCAGCACTGCCCTTCTACAGTTAATTAGCATATAAAAGAACAAATTATGGGATGATGTTCAAATCCTGGGACCAGTAATTTTATCCCATCATCCCCTTCTCTCGTTGGTCCTGCTTTTCGCTGGTCGTTTTAAAGTGTATCTACCTTGAAACACACTGCCACAACTCCCACTTAATCTTTCTTGACGCCATTAGGCATTCTATCTAATGGCCAATAACCGAACAGTTTAGAATTCTGTTGTTTTTCTTGCTGAAAAGTGTGATATCAGTATATGGCAGGTCTAAAGCCATTCAGTTAAGCTAAAATGAAAGGTTTTTGTGAATTAATGTATAATTATCATCCAAGAAATATTGTAGTGATGTTTCAAATATGACTGAAAATATTTCTTCATTTTTACTTATTCTTTATGAATCTAAATCTGTTAGGTAATAAATATAATTAACATTTTTGTAATGTAAAAGTATAGAAAAATAACAGAGAGGCCTTTGAGAGTATTTACAAATAAAAATATAATCTATCTGGTTTCGAAATCATCTTGCATCCAATTTATTTTTATATTTTTCATGTCTAGTATGCATTTTATTTGCCTGTTTATTATTATCCGTTAATCTTAGTGATAATCAATCTACACATGGTTATCGTTGTTGCTCAGAGAACGATGACGACGTATAATTTTCATGACCTATAATAGAAGTGTGTAATTTTGACACGTGATTACAGATTAGTATCTGGACTATTGAGAACATCTCTTAATTGTTAGAAAAATTATAGAATCAACTTATTTCTCCTACAGTATTAAGCCAACCATGCAGATTGGATGAAATATCTACTTAAACTGATTGAAGATCAGTTATTCACTTATTAAATTTTGAACTTTCCTGACATCGTTAAAATCATAGTATAGGTTAGAAAGAGAAAATTCAGTTGTTTTCTTGCACAAAAGTATGATTGAAACATGGTGGACCTAAAACCATTCACATGCATTACTATGGGTATAATTCCAATGATTGTAATGCCAACAATAGTAGTACCAAACAAAAGAGACAATCTATAGGTCAAAGTTCATAAAAGAATTAGAGATGAAATCAGTTCTGTTTCCGAAATATACATATCTTTTTATACGAATCTTTAACACAACAAAACCGATGACTGTGCATTTAATTATGTGTTGATAGGATGGATTGTTAACTATAATAAATAATTATTATTATAGCAATCTATCTTGAATGTATCATCAATTTGACTCCTGTTTCTTTTTGTGATCGTTGACTTATAGATTGACCTCTTTCGCTTGGTACTACCTTTTACCGGACTTTACAAAATTAAAATTGTACCATCTCGCAGCTCAAATTCATCTTGGAAGTAAATTATTTTCTGTATTTTTTGTGTCTATTACTCTTCTTTTGATGTTTTATTACTGTTCTTAAGTCTAACCCAGGGGTCGGAAAACTATGGCCTGCGGCAGTCCGGCACACCGCCTCTTTTTGTATGGCCCACAAACTAAGAATGGATTTTACAATTTCAAATTTTTTAAAATTTCAAAGTAGCCATTATAACAGCTGACAACCAAACTGCAGAGTTTCGAAAAAAACTGCATTTGGCGCTCCTGTAGCTTCTCATTTGCATGCCCTTGGTGAGTCTGCTGTTATTCCACGCAGTCACAGTTACAAATTAGACAGAGTTTATAGTATCACGTGTATCGCTATTCTTCTCGTGTTGTTCTATTGTGAATTTGTATCGTTCTCGTTTTATGACCCATGCATATCTATATCCAACATCTCACTGTCAAACAGAGAAAAGTAGACTTATTTTTTACTTGTTATTTGAGTAGGCCTATCTACAGAAATATAATGTGTGCCCCTTGGCCCATGGAAACTAAAATATTTGCTATTTATCCCTTTAGAAAAAAGTTTGCCGACCCCTGGTCTAACTGATGATCAATCTACATGTGCTTATTTGTTATTCGGAGAAATAGTCATTGGCATATTGTGTCCATCGTGAATGTTTTTACCAATAGAACTGCCTAATTTTGACAAGTGACTATAGGTTGTTTCCTTGACCAACTGAGACATGTCTTAGAAAAATTTAAGGATGGCATATTTTGATATTTCGTATAGAGAAATGAGCTGCCAATGAAAGCGAATGCAATGGCGAATAGATGAGGGGAGACGATGTATCAATACGACTGATTGACTGTAAACTACTTCACTCATCGCCATTGAATTTCCCTAAAGTTATTTGAAAGTATCCACTGAATGTACAGGTTATAAAAGGATTATTCAGTTTTATTTTCTCACGTGAGAAACATTGTGATGTCAGAAACATAGTTTATTAAATTAAAAAAAAACAGATATATTAAAATAAAATGAAATATGTTTGTACAATTTATTGCTTTTTTGCTCTAAGTATTATATAGTCTTCTTAACTATTAAATTATATGTAATTATCGTCTGAGAGATAAAACCTAATCTAATCTATCGGAAAGCCAACATCTCAGGTGGACACATCAAGCCATTTACGAATAAGTTATAAAGTTTTGTCGATATTTGATTTTTTGAAATTATTTATAACAGTTATTTAAAATATATATTTAATAATCAAAAACTCTAATTTCATCTCAAAGAAACTCAAATCAAAAGGATTTATAAAACTTCATTGTATAGTCTTTGAAATATTTCATACTAAAGTTGTACGTGACACTAATGAGAATAAACAAATTATTATATAGATTAAATCAAAATTTTGAGTTTTAGTTGTTTTAGAATTAATAGCCACAAAATTCTTAATTAAATCCATATTCAAAAATTGGTACTGCCTAAGGTATATGTTTTTTTCGAATTTTTAAACTAGAAACCATTAGAAGCTGAGGAGGATCAAATATGGTTTGAAAACATTTCTTTTTAAATAAATTTTCATTACTGCATGTAGTGCTTGTATGTTAATATTAACAGTCACAAATTAATTTTGTAAATAATCTTTTTCTTAAAATAATTCAGAAGATAAAAATATTTTGTTGAGATTTTGCAAAAACATTTTGAATAAAGAATAAAATATTTATTAAAGATAAAATATTAAAATTTTGAGAGAGAATTTATTCATTCTCTTCAGTTGAAAACAAAATACTATTAGTGCATATAAAGATCATAAAATAAAGAATATTTGATTGTTTAATTAAGATGATATAGTGAGCAGAGAATGCTAAGGATTTTTCATTAAAAAAGATATAAATTTTATTTTTGTTAATTTCTGATGATTATTTTTGAATAACCATCATGACTTACTTATCTAAAACACTAAATACCATACATAGAAACCTACTGTCTAATTTAATATTTAAAAAGATGTAAAAATAGGAACAAGTATAAAAGCTAAATCCAAATTTCAAGTATCATTTATTAAAAGCAAAAAAACTATCTTTTTTAAATTCTAAAGCATGTCTATTATCTTAGAAGGTAGTTTTCAATTTTACTGTAAAACAGTTACTCAATACCATATATGTGAAATTAATTAAAATAAAATTATACAAAAATTATTTAAAATTCTTTAGTCTAATTCATTTTTGTAGAAATTTCAAATGCCATATTAGCTTAACTATGAGAAAGTTCTAAATTTTTCAATTTTATTTTTATGGAAAATCAACAGATTTATTATATCTGTATTAGTGAATTATAAATAAAATATATTTACTGTAATTGCAATTTTAAGCAATGATTATTTATTTATGAATTTATATGATACATCAATTGTTTTTATCTAAATCATATCAAATATCTTGGTTGTCTCATCAACATGACACAAACTTGGAAGCCATATATAGAACACCATGATGACAATTTAATTGGGAAATCATTTTAGTAGTTAATCAAACACTTCACCACAGCATTAACTAGCAGTCCAAAAAAACTAATACTTAAAATTTAATTTCCAGAGTAATGTTTTCAGCTATGATATAGCCATCCTCAACTCAAACTTTTTTATAGTCTAGAACAAAAGACGTTCTAAAATCTAAAAACATAGGTCATTAAGATTCTATTGTAGAACTCTTTTAATTTAAAAAAATGTTTAAATTATAAATAAACATAACTTGCTATTTTTCGTATATCCTTAAAATTCTTATAATCAGCATTACAAGCAAGTATTTTAATAGTTTTATTCTCGTAAAACATTTTCAGACTATCTTTAGTCCCTCTTCAGTACACTCAAATTTTATCATTTATGGTACATGGAACAGAAGATATTCTAAACAGAAAAACGTTTAAGAACACTGTTTAGAATATATTCTGTTCCATGTACCATAAATGATAAAATTTGAGTGTACTGAAGAGGGACTAAAGATAGTCTGAAAATGTTTTACAAGAATAAAACTATTAAAATACTTGCTTGTAGTGCTGATTATAAGAATTTTAAGGATATTAAAAAAATGTTCTTTTTAAGAGTATTAAAAAGAACATTTTTTATATTATTGGGATATAATGTAAACATATTTTATAAACAATACATTTAACAAAATTTAATAAAACTAAAATTAAACAGTTTATTAGAGTTCCCTGCTTCCACTTAAAGTTTCAGGTTAATCATGCACGTGCTATCTCCTTAGAGCAAATTTCCATGCACTTGGAATCGTCTCCTTTTCTTTTTCATTAATAACTTCCTCCCGTTGGCTCCTTCTGTATATATGTTATTTCTCTGCTGTATTCAGCTTTGTTGAGTCAGTGACTTTGTCAATTATTCTAGCTTCTCTCCACTTAGCTTTGACATCATATTCGTAGGCACTTCTTGATAGCGCCGTTATTAGATTCCCATGGCTAATATCACGCTTGTGTTCCTCTATCCTGTCCTTCAGGTTCCTGCTCACTGCTCCTAGGTAGACTTCTGTGGTGCCTTTATCCACATTCTCTATTGGTATCCTGTAAACCCCTGTGTTTTCTTCATGACTATAGATATCTTTAACATTTTTTAGGGCTTGGAAGACTATATGTCCCCTCTTATATGCCAGCCTTTTCTTTCTTCTTTTTAAGATCCTCTTGACGGTTTTTGAGGTTCACATGGTATCTGGGACCACCTCGCATTCTATAATTTGTTGTTGGTTCTGGAGAGAGGTGCCCTAGCTACTTGTTTCTTGATGCACTCCAATACCACACCTTTTTGTCATAGTAATTTCTTTGATCTCTTTTCATACCGTTGCATCACTATACCCATGCTTTTTTGCTATCTTCACAATTGTTCGTACTTCTTCGTCCATTAAGGTGTCTGTGCTACAGTGGGTAATAGCCCTGCTTATACAGGCTCTCAACACTACTTTTTTGTATGCCCAACTGTCATTGGACCATCTTGGAATTATTACCAGCGTTGCTTCTGGTTTTCTATATACAGTTGTTTCTACGGTGCCATTTGAAATCTGGATCTGGACATCAAGAAAGTGGATGGCACTCATTTCGTTCTGTTCCAGGGATAGCAAAATAGATTTAATATACTTTTGCTTCTTAGTAGAACTACTAATTAAACAGTCTTCAGCACTTATTTAAGCAAAAAAATTACAGTTTAATAACTATTAAAGATCTTTCGGCTTAATAAAGCCATCATCAGTAATACCACTTTTAAATAATGGTCTTATTTAAAAGTGGTATTACTGATGATCGCTTCATTAAGCCGTAAGATCTTTAATAGTTATTAAGCTATAATTTTTTCGCTTAAATAAGTGCTGAAGACTGTTTTATTAGTAGTTCCAGGGATAGCTTCAGCTCATATGCTTCATCTGTAAATAGTTTAAGTAGTTCTTCTGTGTGGTCTAAATCTCTCCAGATTACAAAAATGTCATCCACGTATCGGACGTAAAGGTGCACCTCCATTATCAAACTACTTACTTTAGACATTGCATCAATTCATTTCACTTCTTGTTTAATTACAAGTATTACAGCACGAATCAAAAGTGGAAAAGTTCTTTATTATAACTGAAGATCTTTCAGCTTCACTAAGCCATCATCAGCATAATACAGAAACAAATAAATATTCGAATGTTACATAAACATAAAAAACTTAAAAAGGATACATTTAAAATAAATTACGAAATTATAGCATTGTATATAATATTATTACAATTTATGTAACATTCAAATATTTATTCGTTTCTGTATTATGGTGATGATGGCTTAGTGAAGCTGAAAGATCTCCAGTTATAATAAAGAACTTTTCCACTTTTGATTTGGGCTGTAATATTCGTAATTACTTACTTTAGTTACTTCTAGGGAGCATACAACGAGTTCTGCAAGTTCCCCTGTGAGAGGGCTTCTAATGGGTACACCTTTCATCTGTCTATAATATTTACCCTTAATGGATGAAAAAGTACAAACAATTGTGAAGATAGCAAAAAAGCATTTGTATAGCGTGGCAACAGTAAGAAAAGAGATCAAAGAAATTACTACGACAAAAAAGTGCGGTATTGGAGCACGTCAAGAAACAGGTTGCCAGGGCACCTCTCTCCAGAACCAGCAACAAACTATAGAATACGAGATGGTCTCAGATATCATGCGGACCTCAAAATTAGTCAAGAGGATCTTAAAAAGAAGAAAAGGCTGGCATATAAGAGGGGACATATAGTCTTCCAAGCCCTAAAAAATGTTAAAGATATCTATAGTCATGAAGAAAACACAGGGGTTTACAGGATACAAATAGAGAATGTGGATAAAGGCACCACAGAAGTCTACATAGGAGCAATGCGAAGGAACCTGAAGGACAGGATAGAGGAACACAAGCATGATATTAGCCATGGGAATCTAACAACAGTGCTATCAAGAAGTGCCTACGAATATGACGTCAAAGCTAAGTGGAGAGAAGCTAGAATAATTGACAAAGTCACTTACCCAACAGAGCTGAATACAGCAGAAAAACTGTGAAGATCGTTAGGCTTAGTTTATAATTATTGTTATTGACATTCGTTCTAATCCGCGACTTTGCATAAATACAAATAGAATATATATTATATAATAAGAACTGCTTTATTTATCTATACTACTAATGAGAAATTTTTCTATTTATATTTTAATAATTATAATAATGAGTAAATAAACTTTTAATTTTAAAAGGATTATCAGAAGAAAAAATGAAAGAGATTCAAGCTAAAATTGAATCTGATCGAAAAATATTGGCAGAAAAAAAAGATATAGCAGAAGAAGAAAGAAATCGAATTGCTGCAGAATTACAAAAGCGAGAAGATGAATTGAAAAGTGCCCAGTAAGATAACTTAAATTTGAAATCATTAAAATTTCTGAAAGATTCTAATATTCCTATAATAAACAAAACAAAAAAATAATAAATGTTTGATAACTTAAATTTGAAATCATTAAAATTTCTGAAAGATTCTAATATTCCTATAATAAATAAAACAAAAAAATAATAAATGTTTTGTTATTTTAAAAATAACATTTATTTTACATCCAATATATTTATTTATTAAAAATAATAAATATATCTGATGTTGGTTATTGGAATGCAAACCATTATATTGTAAGTATTTTTAACATATAAATAAAATATATCATAGCTTGAGAATCATTTAAACAAATAAGTAAAAACATCTTTCATATAAAGAATCTTAATCACTATGCTTCACTAAGAATAATTAAAGTTCTTTATGTAGTATGCATAATTATACTTTATAGAATCAGATATAAACAAATTAATAATGCATATGAATTAGTTATGAATTTATGAATTTACTTAACAAAGAGTATTTTAATCTATATTTTATCTATATTAACAAAGAGATTTTTTTCCTGCTATAAAGGCTTGTCTTGTCTTAGAATTGATTAGGAAGCAGGTTGAAGTGTATTTTATTTATACATTATCTTTATTCATAAAGAAACACATTATACATATTTTTGTAAAATCATGATGACGTGATGCTTTATGGATTTCTTGGCATCTTGTAAAGAAAAAGAGGATAAATCACCATTATTCAAATGACAAAATTCATAAAAAATTTTTTTTTATGAATTTTATCATTTGAATGAATTTTTTTTTGAAATTTTTTTATGAATTTTGTCATTTGAATGTAAATCTAAATCATATTTCTTAATTATAAATGATCCAAATTTTAATTTTAACAATTGCATATATTATCATTTATTTAATTATTATATTTCACTTAAAATGAAAATTACTTACAATGTGTGATATAAAATACAGATAGTTTTCTGTTTATGAATTCCTGGGTTTATAGAGCTTTTTCAAAAATGAAGTATCAAGAAAATTGAAAATATGAACATTAATTCCAATAAATAAATAGTAAAAATTCATAAAAAGGTATTTAAAAGCATATATATAACTACACAATACAGTACAACTTTGTAGCAGAAACTCCATTATCTATTATGAGATTGGAAATATCAAAATAATGGACTGAGAATCAGTAGTAGTGCATGCTCTAGCTGCTATTGTTTCACCAGTGAATTATAAAGTAAACAAACTTAATTAATATCTTAATTCAACTTGGAAATGAAAGTAAATGACTTTCATTTCCAAGTTGTTTTAAGGTATAATTCATTATAAAAGCTCAACTAATCATTTATTGATGATGACGGCAAAAAATAAAAATTCTATAATAATTATATGACAAATAATTTCTTTATTATAATAAAAAAATTATTTAATTAATTAAATAATTTCTTGGTTAATTATAATTTCTTGTTTAATTATATAGCCATTGGTTTTGTTGACACCTTTATTTAATTTTATTATAGTTAAATTTTATTGTTGAAAATGTAACTCCTGGTTTTAACATTTTTCAGACCTATTTTCAAAGAAAAAAAGTGCGTCTTATACGCTGGCAAATACGGTAACTGATTCATAAAGATAACTGTGATCTTTTACAAGGGTTGGCTGATAAGTCCCGGGCCTGACACAGAGATGGTGGCACTAATGTAATTTTGTCCTGGCATTCTATAGTATTATCCTTAACTAGCTTTTATATAGTTTTTAGGTCGGTAAATTGGTTAGTATTTGTTTGACAGTGTTTTGATCAAGACATTATTGAGATTTTCATGAAAATGGAAGATTTGGAAAAATGTGCAGTTATAAAATACTTTTATATAAAAGGTTTAACGCCTTTCTGAAATCAAAAAGGAAATGGACGACACACTAAAAGACTCTTCTCTGTCATATACAATGGTGAAAAGGTGGGTTTCTGAATTTAAAATAGGTCATATGAACATGAAAGATGAGCCCCACTCTGGATGCCCTGTGGAGGTGACAACTCCTGAAATGATTGAAAAAAATCCATAAAATCATGCTGGAAGACCACAGATTAAAGTTGTCCGAGATAGCAGAGGCTGTAAAAATATCAAAAGAACATGTAGGTAATATTTTAAATAATATTTTGGGTATGCACAAGTTCTTGTGCAAAATGGGTGCTGTGCTTGCTAACGCCTAAACAAAAGTTGAGGCGGAAAATCGCTTCAAGTGAGAATTTGGCACTCTACCAGCGAAATCCCAATGAATTTTGGCATTGCTTTGTAATTATGGATGAGACTTGGATTCATCACTACACACTTGAAAGCAAAGAACAGTCAAAACAGTGGACAGCCGCCGGTGAACCAACTCCAAAGAAGGCAAAGTCAATTTTGTCAGCTAACAAGGTTATGGTGTGTGTTTTCTGGGATGCAAAAAGAATTATTATTATTGATTACCTTGAAAAGGGTAAAAGTATCACTGGTGAGTACTATGCAAATTTATTGCAGCATTTGAGTGATGAAGTAAAGAAAAAACGACCACATCTAGCGAAAAAAAATCTTGTTTCATCATGACAATGCACCAGCACATTCGTCAATCGTCGCAATGGCTAAAATTAACAAATTAAAATTCGAATTGCTTCCCCATCCACCTTATTCACCAGATTTAGCACCCATCGACTACCACCTCTTTCCTAATCTCAAAAAATGGCTTGATGGACGACGATTTGAGAGCAACGAGGCAGTTATTGATGCTGTAAATAGCTATTTAGAGGAGCTTGACGTTTCGCATTATAAAGATGGTATAACTAAATTAGAGCACTGATATGAAAAATATATTAGTCTTTCTGGTGATTATGTTGAGAAATAAAACCAAAAAAATAAAAAAAAATGTCATTTTCATTGTCAGGCCCGGGACTTATCAGCCAACCCTCGTATACAGAATTATTAATTGAAATGTAGATATTCTGCCATTTTGTAATAATAAAAGTCAAAACAGTCTAGCTAAACTGTTTTGACTTTTATTAAGTAATTGAAATTTTACTTATTAAATTGAATAAAGATATAGCTGAAAAATCAAACTATAAGTTGAAGTCAAATTGTCAGGTAAAAAACTTTTATTAGATTTTGTTGTCATCTCCAGAAATTCTAATAATTGGGCATTTTTCTTAAATTGAGATATTTTGTAATTTGTGTTTTTTATACTTAAAATAAATATAGAAATATAAAATATAGCAATTTATAATTATTTTAATTCTTCCTACACATCAAAGATTATTAATACACTTTAACACAATATGTAGGGTAGTCTGAAAATAAGTTTTGCATATATATATTTTGGAGTCAGTAGATATTATGGGATAAAATATATCCTGTGCTATTAGTCATCTTCCTTCTAGAAATACAGTCGATTCCGCTTAATTGGGACATGTTGGGACTAATCCATTTTGGCCCTTAAGTCGCTGCACCAATTAAACGAACTAATAACAAATTCTAAAATAAAATGTAATACATAGGTAAATAAATAAGTAGATAAAAATAATAATTAGATCCCTATTTTAATGCTTATTAAACCAAAATATAGAAAATATCTGTAGTATAAATAGTGAACAAAAAATAATACATACATGATAAATTTTACAATTTCAAATTTTAATTCTGCAAAAATGCATCAATTGTAGTCTGTCTTTTGATTTTGGTTAGCCAGTTATATCAGTGAGTCCTGATGACTTGTATTAAATGACTGGCTTTTAATTTTATCCAGTAAACCACAGTTATATCAGTGAGTCCTGATGACTTGTATTAAATGACTGGCTTTTAATTTTATCCAATAAACCAATTTTACTTGAAAGTGTAAAATCATTTCTTGGCAAGCAAAGATTTAATTTTAAATAAAATCGACACTGTAAATGAATATCGCTAGATACAGTAATTAAATAAAATCGACACTGTAAATGAATATTGCTAGGTACAGTAATGGTAGATTAAAATCATGTAAATGAATATCGCTAGGTACAGTAATGGTAGACTCTTAAGAAGATGCATACTTACCAGATGCACAACGATAGATAACTGATTCGCATCACAAATATTAGTGTAGTATTATTAACATACTTTCGATGGATTAATAGAATCAGATATAAATAAGTTGGGAATATATATATTTATGTTGTTTTTTAATAACTAACAGAAATCTGATGCAATAAATTTTACTTTCATAAAATTCGTCAACTTTTGTTTTTTCTCTTTCTTTATTATTTGATTTTATTTATTGTAAGTTATTGCTGTCATTATATTAGTATTTCTTTTTTATATCAGTAATAAATATATTATATTTTAAAATAAATAATTTTTTAAATTTATTTTTATTAGTTTTTATCATAATCTGTTGATTATAAAAATATTAAATGAAATTTTGTAATCTATAAATGAAATTTACAGTTTAAACATTATAATCCAAACTTCAAGGGAATTTACTCTAAATGAAAACCTTCATTTAGAAATTTACAGTATTTGATACATAATTTCATATATGTTAATGATCATTAAAATTATATGTTTGATTAATGATTTAAAATTTTGCACATGAATGCTGATAATATAAAGACTGATAATATTAGATACATCCATAATTTCATCTTTAAAATTAATACTAATGTGATTTAACTTATTACTGAAAAATAACTAATTCTTATTAATTAAATCATTTAATAATAATAGTATTTTTCATATTGCAAATGTTAGGGGTTTTCATATAAATTGCAGATTTCTGTTGTAAAATTATAATTTTATTTGTATCAAATATATGAAATTCAAACTCTACTTGATTGAAACTGAAGATGATATGTACTTTCTTCATATGTTACTTTACTTTCACTTTTGGAAAAATTTTCTGTTTTATGTTTTACTATACATTTAAAAAATTTTAAAATATTCCTTGTAATATTATGAAACTCACTTGTTGAAATACTAAGTGACAGTTTCATAAACTAAATTAACAACTAGGCCCTAAATTAATATAAAACAAAATCCAAACTAGCTTATTGGACCTTTAAAGGAAATTAAAAATGCAGGAGTGCCTTTGTGCTGGACTGCCACCTTCAACTGTGTAGAGAAAGTAAGCATTAACAATATCTGTATAAACAAGGATAAATTGTGATGTCAACCCAAGATCAGGGTAACAGTAAGAACATTTAGGCTCATTTAACTGTGACTGTGCACCTAAAAAGGCAACATGGCCCTGCTCCGCTTAATAGCACTACAGGGATCCTTCTGCGAGATGGAACTCGGCTTTAATCATCGCCTGAGCTGTTGGAGGGGAAGGGAACCCCACCTCTGCGCCACTTCAGCAAGGGGGCCACACTGATCCAGTAGACCTGCCGGGCTGAAGATCCTTCAACCTCTGCCCCTTGCGCTCAGAGTTGCTAAAGCAACTGAAACCATAGCCGAGAAAAGGCAGTACAAAGTACTGCTCACACAACTGAACAAACTTTCCAACTGAGACTTTTGATACAACGGCAGAAGGTCTTCCCTATAGGAGAGACCACGAGTGTCACCCGAACCACGAATAATCGTGGACGGGGCAAGACTGTTCATTAGATCATCTAGTGACCGTGCAAGCAACTCCAAAAACACCAAGATCTTAGACTTGTATCGCTCCTAGTGGACGGGTGCACACACGAAGCACAGACCACCCCTCAGAGGTCGCGAATGACCGAGAAAGGGCAAGAATCTCCCCCGGTTCAATCTCCGATGCAGCTCACTGTCCGCGCCAGACTGGTGGGCCACCATGGGGACAATATTGACCGACGCTGTGCAATGGCCGGGCTCTGGCACCTTCTCCATGCCGAATATCGCTCGGATCAACTCCCCGAGGTTTTGTGATTCCCTAAGAAAGCAAACTTCCCTCGGCCTGGAGAAGAAATCTCCTACAGCCCGAGTTTGGCCAACTCTCGGGTAAGCACCGTTAAGGCTTCTATCCCTCTGCCATTCATCCCGTCGGCACGGTACGCCACCTTGGGATTTGGGACCCTTTTAGAGGACTCGTACCTCATGCAGGGCATACGATGGGCCAATTCTTAATCCCGACCCGCAGGGACTCGGACGGTCGCATGACAAACCGCAGAGCACCCACCGGCGAGGGGTGGGAGCAGCCAGGCTCTACTGACCCTATAGGAATTTCTTCACTAGGGACAGTCACCCGGGGGCCGAGGCAGGGCATCGTTCCTAGGCTGACCGGGATGTTGCTGCAGGACCACTCTATAGAAAGTCAAATGAGGTCCGTGGCAAGAAAGTCAAACGAGGCCCGTGGCGGTCATCCGGCTAGGAGGCCCCGCGGCCGTCTACTCGGGCGAGGGCGAACCCTTTCGACGAGCCGCTGAGCACACCAACCCCCGCTCAAGCCAGACATAATGTGGAGGCGACTTTCGCCTGGACACCACCAGATACTAGGAGCCACTTAGTCAGTCCCTGTCACTATGGACGTATCGGCCCGGCTGCAAAACAGATAGAGGCATAGTGACAGCCGGTAAGCCCTCTCGCCACGACAAGGCGGGCCCCACGTGAGAGGGCAGAAACAACTGGACGTATCGGCCCGGCTGCAAAACAGATACAGGTATAGTGACAGCCGGTAAGCCCTCTTGCCACGACAAGGCGGGCCCCACGTGAGAGGGACAGTAAGAACAAATAGGTTGTACATGTGAGATGATAAAATATTGTTCAAAAAGGAACAGAGATAGGGCTGTAATAAATATAATTGTTTACATTTGTGGCACTTAGTAGGTATGCTGATTAATCAAGAATTCCCAAGCATTGGGTTTTAGAATCCTTATCCCTAGAATTAATTAGACAATCATCCTGACTACAGAGATAAATGTTCCAAACCTCTCAAAAGTTGGAGCTCAATAGAATCCTTATCCCTAGAATTAATTAGACAATCATCCTGACTACAGAGATAAATGTTCCTAACCTCTCAAAAGTTGGAGCTCAATTATTAGAATGTAACAAGTTGATGATTTTAGTGTTATCCCATTTAACATTCTAGAGCCCTATTTTCTTTATTAATTTTTTACATCGTATCAGTGCTGTTATATATGTTGTTCTAGGCATCATCTAGTTGTTCCAATTTAGTAACTTACTCTGCCAGTTACTGAATTGACTAATGGTATCTTGTATACCCTGCACCTCTCAAATTCTTTGTGCAGCTAAAGAAGGACAGAAAATACTTTGGATTTTTACAGTTTCATAATATTACAATGATAGATTCTTATGCTTGTAATATTATGAAACTGCTTTTAAATTTAATTGGACTAAAAATCACCCAGAAAATTACAGTTTTATAAAGAACTCCATCTATACAAGAAGAAAGATGAGCTTTTCTGCACAATTTTGTTCCTGTAATATTCTGTTGATATTTCACATAATGCAAGTGTATCTTGACAGTTATTTTATTCATTATTTATTTATTTTATTAAAATGGTCTTATTTTTGAATCCTAGGTAATAATAATACTTAAAGATTAATAAATTTTAACATAATTTCTTTGAACTATTCTGGTATTAATTAAAAATCAAACATAAAAGATATCTATATTGCAAATGGTCAAAAATAAACTAACTAGTATTTTTTTTTGTAAATCTATAGTTGCTTATGATACATTTGCAATAATTGCAGCATGCACATACAATATTCTTTTAATGATTAGCCAAAATGCCAACATTCAGAACATCACTCTCTTGTTTGTATATTTTATATTACAAGTTTACTGAAATACTGCATTACTTATGAAATTTTTATTAAATTATTGCACTTATGTTGCTGAATTTGGCAATCAATTTGATGCCCTTTTGCAGTAATATGTACAAATCTTTAACTATAGCAATTATCTAAGATAATTCAGAAATTCATAAATATAATTAAAAATTAAAATGCAGTATGAAGAATGCATTCAATTAAAGCAATAATATCAAACAAAATAAGTATGACTGAAATCATTCATAAAAATTTGTATTTCTGGCCTATCCCTACTAAATAGAATATTTATATTTAAAGATTGAAATATACAAAATTTTTCATTTTTTATAGATTATAAAAACTATGCTATTGATTATATTTATTTGTTAAAGATTCTAACTTTATTCTTAAATCAGATAGATATTTTTATGATAATTTTATAATTAGATCCTTCTTAAACTATTTAATATATATTCTAATTCTTTTCTAGTGTAACTTGTTAAGATTTTTGTATTCTGATAGTTTTATAAAACACAAAACTTGTTCAATATAAATTTAATGATTTAATCAATATAAAATGAGTTTGTTAATAGAATCCTTGTTAAACTTAAACAATAACTGCTTAATTTTATAAATCTAGGTAATAACCAATTAATACAGCACTAAAAAGCAGAAATCAATATAAAAACAGTTTATCATGTGAAGTACTTTCGGAAAATTCCATTGCCAGCATTATATATCATATAATATGGAACGGAATTATGTATACAGAATAAATAATTCTGTTCTGTAATATGCGATTGTATTGTGCTGACGATGGAATTTTCTGAAAGTACTTCACATAATAAACTGTTTTTATATTGATTTCTGCTTTTTAGTGCTGTATTAATTGGTTATTATATTGAATCTCTGTTATTTTGTTGTTAGACATTTTTCATTATTTTAGAGCTAAAAAGTTTAAATTATTAAATAAATTGTTTTAAATGAGAAAAAGAAATAGAATTTCCCAGGAATTAATATATAATATATTATTATAACTACAGTAAGTCATAAATAGACTTAGTGTATTTATATTAAAAATTTTTGCTATAATAGAAAATTATCACAAGAAATATAATGAATTTATATATTCAAAATTTTACTTAAAATGTAGCTAATAATAAATAATTGTTTAATTTTTCATTTATATATTTTAATTTATATGTTTTATATTATGTAATTTAAAATACTTAATCTAACAAATCAATATCTGAAAATAACTTAGCAGTAAATAACTTAGCAGTAAATTTTTAATGTTATTTTTTTAGATCTTATGATAACATATTAATACTTATTTATGATTAAATCTTAAAAAATTTAATGAAGTTGAATATTTATAATTTTTTAAAATATAATTTTCTAGATTTGAACATGATAATCTTGTTCAAAAACTTCAACAATTAGAAAAGAAAATTATTGTTGGTGGAGAAAATTTATTGGAAAAAGCTGAAGAACAGGAAAGATTGTTAGAAGAGAGTGCAAGAGAATTGGAAGAAAGAAAGCAAAAAGAAGCTGAATTAAGACAAGCTCTGCAACAAAAAGAAGTAAAAAAATTTGATTTATTTTATATTTTAATATAAATTTAATAAATTTACAATTAGACATTCCTCTAATTGTAAATTTTTGCATATACAAAGATATTTTATTTTCAAATTTTAGAAAAATTCAAAAATTATACAAGGATTTTAAACATATTATATCAGAATTGTTTAGTAATATATTTATTATAAAACTGCATAATAATGTAAGAATCCACAATGGGTTGGCCAAGAAATATTATGTTAGGTCCTGACACCAGGAGAAGTTTAATGTAATTCTCCAACACAACGCATCGGAACGATGAAAGATATAGGCTGATTTTAGAATATAATTTTAGAATAAGATCACATAGTTAAGTGGCACAGAGCTCCAGGTGTGAAAGACTGACTTTGTTATTAAATAAACTTGCTTTTGTTAACAAAGCAAAAGCAAGTTTATTTAAATAACAAAAATAAGAGATTAACATAATATGATTAAATCTATAGTACAAATAGAGATTGTGAACAAAACATCGAATTGAGATATGAAGGACTGAGATAGTTAATGCAAATTCACATGTCATTAAATTAGGCGTTCCAATCTCTTTTATGTTGTAACTGATGATAGTATGTAATATACTGAAAACGTTTTTGCTGAAAAGTTTATTAAAACAGTTATTTCTTTTTAACTGCTAATTGTGCTTTAATGATATGTGAACTTTGCATATATTATATGTAAGCAGTTTTTAGTTATATGAATTTGAGATAGTTAAAAGATCAGAATCGAAAGAGAGCCAAAAGGTTTGAACTGAGTTGTTTATACCTGGAAATAGTCGTTTTCCTTTTATCTGTCATAATAGTTGAAGTTTTCTTCTTTATCTTCAGCAGTCAAGTCTAAATGAATGAATGAATGAATGAAATAGATACAGTCCTTTTATTGTAAAGGTGACTTCCTCCAGCCAGAATGATATGAGTAATAAGTTCCTTCTTCCGCCCGGTTAGCGGGAACTGTCGGATGTATCTTCTCATTGTCTTCCATTGTTATACCTTAAGTTAGTCTATAGTCTTATTTGGTTACGTCGACATCAGTCCTGTCCAGACAGGGACAGACGTGACGGGAACCTGGCGCTGTCCAACAGCTGACCACGGGATTAAGAACCAGAAACAACTTCGAAAGGAATGTTAATCCTTTTATACAATGGCTATCACTGATGATTAATTATGATTCATTGATGACTGCATACTAAAACAGGAACAAGTTGAAAAAAAAGAGGTTCTTTATCTGATTTTGTTATCGGTTGTTTGTTAACTGTTCTGACTTTATTTCCTGTCATAAAACTTTGCCAAATATGATGCAAAATAATAATTAAATTTTTAGACAAATTTTGAAATAAATTAGATTGTTCAGATCTCAAATAGCGATCAATTTTAATAGATAGAGTATATAAAAACAGGGAGGTCTCCATGGATCTTACAATAATTTAACTTATTATTCTCTATTATTATATTTCAAGATGGAAAAATATCCAACAAAAATTATCAATAACATAATCAATTTATCATTTATATCTTTTATTATTAATATCCAATGGATAATGATAAAAGAGATACTGAACACATTTTATATACTGTATTGTGTAATATGTGTTATTGACTGGATCAATTAGAAGTTTTTCTTTCAGAAATTTTTATACAAATGTCTGATTATATTATTGACGATGTTTAGTGGAACTAGTAAAAAGAAATCTTTATATAAACTGTGAATTTCCTTAATGCTTCTTGTGTTTTTTGTAATTTGAGTTATTGTTTTCTCATTCTGTGAAACAACAAATATATCTAGGGACTCTACAGATAATGAGATTTCAATGCCATCTATAGTGCGACATTGACAATAGTACAACTTTCACAATAGCGTGCACAGACCAGTTGATTTAAGGACCCTAGTTTCAACGTTGCTGTTTATCATATAACTTAGTATTTTATTTGTTTGTGCTTCTATGTCAAAGTTATACGCTCTCATTATTTTTGAATTTGTTATTTCAAAAATTGCATCTTTTTGAAAATAAATAATGTAGATGATGTTTTGTAATGACTGGAACAAATCACACCATGAATTTTGTTTTTACATCAAAAAAATCAAAAAATTCTTATGAACATAAGCCCAAAAATGTCTCATTTAAGAGAAATGTGCACATTTTATAATAGTGCTTTTTTAAAGATCATACAAGAAACATGTATTTAATCAACGAAATAAATTTAAAAAAAAATTGGTAGTGTAATTTGATATTTTTTATTTTTTTCAATCTTGGACTATGATGTCAATTTTTTTTTAATTTAGTTCATTGATTAAAAATGTTTTTTTATGATCTTTGAAAAAACTCTACTATAAAATGTACCTATTTTTCTTAAATTAGTGTTTTTGGGTCTATGCTTATAAAAATTTTTTTCATTATTTTAATGCAAAAACTTTGTGGTTAGATTTTCATCTCAATTATTAGGAGGACACCCTGTATATATAGTTCTTAAATAAAATCTGTATTTTTTGATGATATAAAAAATAAACATTTAATTGGTTTTGAAAATCTTAATACAGCAATACCTCACATAGTTTGGTTTCAAAGAGTCCAGGCATCACTATAGTCTGGATTGTAATTGTTAATAAAATTTTTTAATTTACTTTACATTTTTTTAGAATAAATATGAAATGTAAGTGTGCTTGCTACTTACTACCTATATATGACTCTAATAGCCTCTATTTGATGAGCTGAGACAAGTAGGCGGCTGCTCCAGTGTTGAAAAATTTATCCTAACAACGTTTATTATAGTGCCTTGCTTCTCAAGTGCATAAATGAATTACTCGATCATTTTCATAATTTTTAAATTATAATTCCACATTTGATTGTTTTGTGACTTAAATGTTTTATTAACAATCATTAGTGCTAAAAGAAAATATGAATCTGGTTCAATGCAAAATTGTAACTGTGTGTGTTTTGCCATAATATAGGTCTGCTATGAACTTCTGAAATCAAAAGTTCTCTACGAATTAACCAAACGAACTAGCCAAACTTCCCCTGGATAAAGTTTTTAAACCTTCCCGGATAAAGTTTAAATTAAATTTTATTACAACGATTAGGCGGTGATGAAATTTTATTTCGGGAAAATAAATTTGAAAATTATAGTTTAATCATTACTTACTAGATGGCGCAACCTTAATGCTAAATTCAAAATTAATTAATTAATTAATTCAATAGATGGTGGCACCATAGCTTTGATTCAAATAATAATCGTTGTAATAAAATGTAATTTAAACTTTATCTGCCAGGGGAAGTTTGGCTAGTTCATTTGGTTAATTCGTAAATAGTTTATCCCCTGTTAGTTTGTTGTTAATATATGATCAAAAGTTCTCTATTAATGCTGCTTGAATTCATTACTTAAGTTTCACAAGAACAGACTTGTCGCCTCTGTTTGTCACTCAAAATCAAACTCGTTTGAATTCTAAGCGAGTTGTTCAAGCACTTAGCGATTGGTCGCAATTGCGTTATGTCAATCTGGTCAGTTCAACGAAAACTCATATGTTTGAAATTGACTTTTGTTGCCAGCTACAAAAGACTCACTCTGTCATTTCCAGCCTGGCCGTATCCTTACACAGAGCCTCGTTCTGCATGTGGAATGGCGCTAAGTGGCTTACTTGGAGAAAGTGAATGCGTTCACCTGCCGGGCAAGCCCTCTTTAGCTATTCGTCTTTATGGGCTCGGATCCACTTTCTGCCCCATCTACTGTCTATTATAGAGATTTTATTAAGATTTTAATGTTTAATGTATAAAGAAATAATTATAAATCTAAGAATTTATGACTTAAAATATATATTATGAACAAATTGAAAATTTCTTGGAACCAATTATAATTTTTCCCATAGATTACATACCTCAAACAGTCCAGTTTCAATTAGTCTGGTAAGAAAGAGGAACCAATTAACCGGACTATGTGAGGTATTGGTGTATATCTTAAAATCCTTAAATTGGAGTCTCTTAGTCATAAAAAATCAATATTATTAGTATAATTGATTCTAGTTCAAGAGCAAATCATTACAGTATATAATAATCCAGATTTAATTTTTTGATTTTTATAAATTATTTATTATTAAAGATAAGATTATTATAAAATAAGTAAATGACATTTATTATTAACAACAATAATAATAATTTCTTTGTTATTATATTGAAAAAATACATTAATTGTAGCACCCCTATACAAGTATTATGAATTATTAAACTTTTTTACAAATTTTAAGAATGATTTTTTTAATTGTTATAAGTATAAACTACCTTATTGAAAAGAATTAAAATAATCTGAAAATATTAAACAAATATAAAGTTTATTTTATGTTATTGTATAAAAATAAACATTTAAAATTGTTTAATATTTTATTTAAATGTTGCAAAGTCTCCTTTTTCACAATTAAAAAATTACTAAACATTAATGACACTATAATATTCCATAGTTGTTGCATCAGATCTTTCTAAACTTGAAAACAATTTTCCAAATCTTAAATTCAGGTTTCTTTTATGTTAATGCTCTCAAGTGAAAAAAATAACAAAATTGTTATAATTAAACAAAACCTAAAATAAACATATTAATGAATTTAAATACCAATGAATAAATTGTCAAAAAAAGATAATTAAATTTAACTTATTCACAAAAAGTAATGCAAGTGTTATATTAAAGAAACTTGCTTTATTTGAAACAAGAAACTAAAGACAAAACAAATTAATAACAATTAACTTGTTTTAATCCATAAATAAATCAATTTTACAACAATTTTATTAGCCCAAACAAATAATAAATTTAAAGAATAATTAAATAATCTAATATATTCATTTCTGATATAAAAAAGAGTAATATATTGTTAAATATATTACTGTTATACTTTGCCTCAAAACTTTCAATCTCGTGTTTTAGCAATGAACTTATGTCATAAGTTTAAACAGTTTAAATATGATCCCATATGCTGATTCATTTACATAACAAATTGTAACAATTATTTCTTTAGTTTCCAAAAATTTTATATTTCACATTATTCTTTTACCAATTTATGCATTGATAATTCATCAAAAAGAGACTAATTTTTAATTCAGTTTATAAGATCTCAGTTCAGATCAGTGATATCATTATGTAGATTAGAATGTTTGTAAGAATAAATTTAATAGGAAGACAGTACTTGTATCATTGTTTGTTTTTTCTAATATGAGACATAAAGGAGGAAAAGATAATTATATCCTAAATAAATATATCTAAAAATAATATAAATTAACATTAGGTTTTTAAATAATAATATAAATTACATTAGATTATCTATTACATGGTTTTGAACAGTGTGGATGGCTGAGTTTATGTGATTGTGTGAGTGTTCCTGTGGGTGACTTCTTCTTCCTGGGCAAACTGCCCCGTCCGGTGCGCTTCGGTTGCTGGTTTTTCCCAGTGGGTTTTCCCGTGAAGTGTGTTGGTGGTATGTCTACATCCATACTTTCTTTCCTGTGGATATTGAGATATCAGAAGTATTTACATTAGGTTTGGTTGCTTATACTAACATCTATCCTTTCAAACTTACTTTGTGTGAATGTTGTTTCTTTACTTTTCTAACACTAATACACTAACATTTTCTTACAAATTAAAAAATAAAATAAAAAATAAAAAAAATAAATAAATAAATT